>DWLO01004176.1:0-10217 GCA_018245335.1 Dalla quadristriga | reverse complement strand
TTTTATTATTAGTCTGTATATTGCTAAATGCCTTTGACTTCAACAGTTTAATGTAGGTGAATGTAAGTAAAGAAAAACTTCCAATCTCATAATATATTTTAGTGAAATCAAAGTAAATCTAATGGATTCAGTAAGTTGTACAAATTGTATTTTAAATTGATATGAAGCATTTTCTATAAGGCAATATTATAATATCTTTTTTAGTTTCAAGCAATTATAATTTATAAAACCTACTTAGTAACATAAGTTCGTACAAATTAATTTGACTAAAAACTTATTCTAGAGCAGTTCGAAGATTTAAAAGAGTATTTTAATTGGCGAAATGTTAACATCTATACTTAGTAGAAAAATTAGTCAAGACATTTTTGTTCTCTGTAACAAATAATAGTTAGTATAATGGACGTGTTCTGGTAGTGAAAAAGAATCGAAAGATAATTAAAGGAAATAATGATAATACTTTTAAGTTGAAATTAAAAATTAATAACAATTTCCACGGCATAAATCCATCTTTTCCACGATTCCCTGACAACACAGTTCACTTTCAGTGGTAGATAAATAATTGTTGGTATTTAGGTTATATAAATTGAGAAACTAAAACCAGTCAACCATTAAGCCACATACTATTTTATGATTCTACCATACAAATAAATGTGTGAAAAAAAAGAAAAATATTTTGCTCGGCCAGAAAAAATACCCTGTAAGTAATTAGACTTGTGTGAAATATTATAACATTAAATAAATCAAGATAGGCGAAAATATGTTTACTGCGCAATAGTGCGACATATTTCCATTCAATTCCAAATGTGAAGTTACTAGAATAAATAGTACTTATGTACCTAAAAAATAACAAACAAAATAAGATAATCCTATGCTAATTTATATTGCTGCGAAAATATATATTTTTTTGGTCTGTACAACAACATACAAAATGGTATATTAAACAGATACACCTATCATCAAAGACATGACAAAAAGTTTATCCAATGATCATAATGATTGATTCTGATGAAACCTGAAGACTGTATCATTCAGACCACAAATATCTCTAATTACACTCAGTCATACTATTCACTAAAGGTCGGTCAGATGCTTTGCTAGCCTTGAATACCAGGACACCCGCTGAGGTGCCAGATTGTCTATTCAAGAAATAGATCTTCGCATACAAAGATTCACCTAAATTCTCTTGAATTAGGGCAATCGACAAAGATTTACACCATTCAAATTGTATCTAGTAGAAAAGTTTGTACGAAAAAAACGGGGGTAGGTAACTTTTTCATCTACCGCATAGTAGGCATTTGTATATCTCTATTTTTACCGTTATATTAACGCGCATATTATGTTTACGTCTGTTAAAACTACAACACTACTTCAGCCTTGTTTTGTCTAATAAAATCTAAAAACGATTTATGAATTGATATTATCAATTTCAAAAACGTATTTTCGAAAAAATAAAACGTAAGCCCTGCCAGAAACAGTTAACTACATATTTTCACGTTTCTCCTTAGATTATTTTTACACAAAACGGTATATTGAATTAAAACTTATACCTCGTAGCATTTTTTATTTATTTAGATAGATACCATTTTACATAACGTCTAAATTTTGAAAGTTTGCAATGAAATATAAAAGAGCTGCTTTCTCATTGTATTTGTGTACAAATCGATGATTAATTTATTATACACCACAAAGAATATCAGAGCTTTATGTTTTTATGAGGACTTGACTCGAGCACCGAGTTAAAAAAAACACTAGTAAAAGGACTAATTACTAAAGTATTTTACAACACAAAGAGCAGGAAACTTGTATCATTTATCTCATTGTATCATATCATATCACCAGCATGTTTTGATTGACACACAGTAAGTAGATAAAGCTTTTAAAGCACAAAAACGAATTTTCATGTATAATTCACTATAAAAATAGACTTTCGTATTTACTTCTGGAAAAAGTATCTTTCCAAATATTTATGTCAAGCTTACGTGGTAAAGAACTTACCCATAATGAGCCTACATATTTTAAATTTTGTTTAATTAATAACTATTTGAATTTATTGGTTACTTTTAATTTTAATTATTTGCTTTTCAGCCATGGTTTATTAATTGTAATTGTGTAGAATATAGTCAGATCCGGTATCAATGACTAGATTATTACATGTTTCATGTAACTGAATATTCAACTTCCTGATTGAAATTAATGACAGTACAAAAACTGTCAGCTAAGAGTCTCGCAATCCCTCTCGCTTGCATATTTTAACATTTTCAATGATTGCAATAGTCTAGGTACACTTTTGAAAAATGTGATTCGATATCATTGCTGACAAAAAAATTACGAACATAAAGACGTATTTTTGACAGAAAAAAATGTCAATAATTGTTTTCGCCTTTTTCTATCTATTAAAAACTAGTATAGTATACGGAAATTAAAATATACTGGCTGCAATCCATAGTGGCTCACTGCCGGGCACGGGTCTATCTTCATAACCGAGAAGGCCTGGAAAGCTTGACTAAGCTTTCCAGGCCTTTCCACCACGCTGCTCCAATGCGGGTTGATGGAACGGTTAGCGGCCAACTCGAGTGTCGGAAGTTTTTCAGGCCGTCCGAAGGCCTCAGACAAGTTTTAACGACCTACCAGGATCGACGGCTTAACATGCCCTACGAAGCAGGGAAGCGCTCAAGAAATTTAGCCACTAGCGGTCACCCATCTAACTGCCAGCCGGAGCCGATGCGGCTTAACATTCTCAATCAATTACGATTGACACTCGCCGCGCGACCACGAGCGCTTCATATAGCTTCATATGAAATAATATCTAAAATGTCCTTTTTAACCTTCCTTAAAATTTCATTCCTCACAATGATACCGAAGCATATTTTTCAAGTCTACCTAGCCTTTTAAAATAATTGAAATTGTTAGATTATGCGAGCGAGGCAAATGCGAAATGTGAGACCACTTTTATTTAACCATCAATGTTTTGGGCGCATAGTTTAACTGTTTATTAACACAGATCGTAAAACAAATCAACAAAGTAAAAATGTTGACCTTGACCGATCAAGATAATATATCACCCGCTTAATGATATACAGACCTAATAAGACAGGCTCGAACTAAGTTACGCATACTCACAGGCGTCTGAAAACGTCATCTTTGATTTCAAATTGAAACCAAAGCGAAATTCGCCTTGTTTGTTGACACAGCGTAACATGGGTCTCTTTCATTTTAGTGTTGTTGCACCGGACAAAATTGCAGAAGGGTTTATTGCGCTTCTTCAAAACTCAACTTTTTTGAGTTAAGCCAGTATATTATTAAGCGTGCGATATATCATACATCGTAGATGCTACCAGCTTATTAAATGAACTGGTAAAAAGTGCAGGAAATATTCGTTTTTAGGGGCAGAGTACACATTGAAGTTAATTGAGACAATGCAACGCGCAATGCACCTTTCGACCACCCATACACTATCATCTTACATTATCACTTCAAGATAAGCTTTCGACTGTGAATCAAATGTTTTTGGCATCTGCCGAGTTCGTCGATCGAGTTAAAGCCGATTATTCGCTGACAAAGCTGCGAATCGTCTGCACTGATATAGAAACTGAACGCAAAACCTATTTTTGTGATGGAGAAAAGAGAACCAAAAAATTGTAAAGGGGATAGAACGCAACACTGAGGGACACCGCAGGGAAATCACGCAATAATGAATACAGTGGAAGTGCTCTAAGACCACGCATTTACATAAGTAAAACCACGCAATTGTTGCGTGAGACGTTAATACATTTCATCCCATAAAGATCTCAAATTCAGCTAACGTAAATGCACTGCTAAAGTCCAGTAATCCGAAAACTTAACACTTCTTGAAAAATAATAATTCAACAGGTATTTCATGTTGGAAAGCGCAAACGTACCTTGCATAATGCGAGGTGCTATATTATTCAATCGAATTGTTATATCGATGTGGTATTCAGTATTTTGATTAATTTTTTATTTACCTAGGCACATTTCGAATTATTGCTTAGTCCAGTAATCCGAAAACTTAACACTTCTTGAAAAATAATAATTCAACAGGAATTTCATGTTGGAAAGCGCAAACGTACCTTGCATAAAGCGAGGTGCTATATTATTCGATCGAATTGTTATATCGATGTGGTATGCAGTATTTTGATTAGGTTTTTTATTTACCTAGGCACATTTCGAATTATTGCTAACGTCAGCAAATATATACGTATACATATTTAAATTTTCAATTAGGTAAGGATAGCTAGTGTCGATATGAGCCCTTTCCTACCTTATAGCTGCCGTGGGTAGATTTTCTTCTAAGGCGATGTTGTACACACGATATTTTAAATTACTATGTCGAGTGATCCGTCAATTATCTCTTACAATTATAATTGTACCTATGTATATAAATTCTATTCTCTAAATTGCATAAATATATTTAACCCTGTATTTATAGTCGAGTAATTTATAAATCTGTTCAGTTCCATTCATCTTATTGTAGCTTGATAACTAAAATATTGTTTCCTCGACTGTACATACGGGAAATTTCTTGTGGTTCACAGCAAGTGATCATAAACTACATTTTCCATATACATATAAAGCGTGTACGAAGCAGCAAAAGTATTCTACAGTAAAATTCTATTTACGTGGTATGTTTTATTGTAGTTGCATATAGGAACAAAATTTTAGTGTTTATTTGGCACTGGCGTACATTGAAAGCAATGTTGTACAATAATATTTTCAAACCGCAGTAAAAATGTATTTATCATAACAATTCCTTAAAACACTGTTTTGAAAACGAAGATGAAAAAAAAGTTTTTTTTTATAATTATACTTAACACAATGTTTTAGATAGGTACACCATATTTTTAATTTTGTTTAGTTAGTTCTTTGCACGATCTAAGACAATTATGTTACATCGTTTTTTTTTTATATTCGTATATCTTATAATCTAAATATTCTTTGCAAAAACTACTTCAACAGACAAATATAATACAGCATCAAAATATTACACATAAGTATATCATAGAATTAAACATAATTTATTTTTAAATTCAGTTTACGGTTAGATTTATGATTGCAAATCAAGATCCAATTTATATTCTAGGATAATAATATAATTTAGTTATAGATACACACAAGTTATAAAACAAATATGGTAGGTATCGCAAAAACAAAAAATCAACAAACTTTTATAGTATAATAACTGAAAAAAAAATGATTAATTTTTCTAACATAACATAACATTTGTCTAATCATTACTAAACATACGGGCAGCATGAAGGTCAAGTTGTCTGTGTAACATTTCAAATTTAAAAAAGAAATGGCAAGAATTTTTATTTCTTGCAATGTTCACCACCAAATACGATGTCTGTTAACAGGCCTCTCACATTTCGCATATATCCTGCTCGCTCGTTCTAACATTGTAAAAGTGTAAGTAGACTTTAAAAAAATGTGCTTTGATATCATTGTTGACAGTAAAATTACGGACATTTAAGAAATATTTTATTTTTCATAGTACTTCATTTTGAATAGAATAAAATTCCAATAATCAATTCGCCGTTTTTCTCAATCAACAACTAGGTATATGAACATTAAAATATGTCTAAAATGTCCATAGTTTTATTGTCTACAATGATATCGAAGGACATTTTACAAGTCTTCCTAGACTTTTACAGTCAGTGAAAACGTTACAATGAGCAAATGAGATAGATTCGGAATGTACTAGCCCTCTTAAGCACCAAAATAAAAAATAAAAATTTAAATCCAAAATGAAAAGTTTTTAAAATTCTAAAATGGTGCTGTCATTGTGATATCGTGTTATCATAGAACACTTAGACCATATTATTTACAGTATGAGAAAATGTTTATTTCTCAATAACGCGTATGAAAGTGTTTTCATTCGTTTATTTAATGTATGAGTAGCAGACAGTCACGTGATGTTAAGATGTAATAGGTAGTCGGGACAAGTTTTCAGAAACTATTTAAAATAAGCAAAAGATATAACTATAAAAATCATTATTTTACACAAATAAAGCTTTTTATGTACACAAAACTATGCCTGAATGTTATTCGTTGGAAAATGCCGCGTTAACGGCACATAATGTCACTTCAGAGCGCGTGACGTCATTTAAGGGTTAACAAACTTTATTTCTGTACTCTGCGCACTTATTTATGTGAAACGAGAACTCGCTATAATTTTAAAAGCGACTACTTAATTTTCAATCCATTACTTTGAATAGAAAAGCCAAGTACGTAATACTTGCGGTAACGAAGTTTGTTCACTTGGGTACCTAAATGACGTCACGCGCTAAGAACGATGTTTCGTTTAACATGATGACCAGATAAAAAATATAAGAACTACTGAATTTTATTCATTGAATTAAAATGATAAATCAGTATTATTTTTATAGTCGTGTTATTTTACGAACATTCTTTCCAACTACATTTTAGATTCTTTTTTCTGATTACTGTCCGACTGCCTGTTGCACCTATGTTAATTATAAACCAATATCAGAGTCTCACCGCGTCTCTGAGATCGGCTGCATAACAATATATGAATATCACCCACATTCTTCAGAATTAAAAAATACTCATTTACAGCAAACAAATGTGAATAGTTCGTTACTTGAACAATGTAACAATTATCAATATTATATTGCTAAATGCTTTTTTATTGAATGTTTGAACAGCTGTAACGTCTTAGTTATAAAGTGGTTAACGTAGGTAACAAGTGTTGACGGACTTACCATACCCTGAATGTACAATTACATCATAGTGTAATACAATATGTTACATACTCTCCCTGTACATTGAAGAAGAGCTAAAGACGACAGATAATTGAAAGTATGCTTGTTTAATATACTTGTACTTTCTGAAAGTTACATACATACATTATACATATATGAGACCCAAATATAATACAGTTATATACTTTGCCTAAAGATTATGTAGACAATATTTTGAATAATTAATTAATTTATAATTAATTAATTTCATTTATCATCGTGCCGACGAACTCTTATAATAATGACAGTAGTGATGTCCAGGGTTAATTTATGAAATGTAGTCGGCTGTTGAACAAATTTGGAAATAGTACCTAACAGTGAATGTAAGATTGAGGAATACAATTATATACAAGGAGGACAAGTAATTTAGAGGCAAAAATTTTACTCATACTGATTTTTTAATTAAATGTAAATTAAAGTTTAGTCTAGTTTAGTTTCATCAGCTAGTGTTCGCCAGCTGGTCGTAATTCGACCATAATAATTATTGAAAATTTAAGAAAAACACAAGAATTTGGATGGTCAGCATTTTTTTATACATATATACAGTAGCGTGGAGTCTACATGTCACCAGCCGATAGACACCCAGACAACTTTAAACAGGCCAATTGTGTCTGTTACAAGAAAGTCTTGGGGATTCATTAGGCACCGCGTGTCACCAGTTACACACAGAACTGATAAAAGTGTTTACGCGAAAGGAAACTCTTGGGGATTCATTAGGCACCGCGTGTCACCAGTTACACGCAGAACTGATAAAAGAGTTTACGCGAAAAGAAACTCTTGGGGATTCATTAGGCACCGCGTGTCACCTGTTACACACAGAACTGATGAAAGAGTTTACGCGAACGGTTAAGTGAAAATTCCTATTGAAAACTGCCATCTGCTGTCGTCTGCAGTTGAACCGACAACACTCGACTACAGCCGTCAACGTCCTCGAGCGCATTTGACTCGCTAGCGTCGACGATTTTGTACTTTAGTACGTAGTGTTATAAGGTTCACTTTGCTATTGACCATTATCAAAAAAACAGTAAGCGATAGCGAGTCATTGTATTCACGGCTTGCAGTCACGTGTGTAAGAGCCGCAATGCCCGCCGATTTTAAGGTTAATTGTAATGAAATGAAAACAAACAACGTCATTGCAGAAAAATAATGTATATCGAATTATTATGTTCGAACTTTTGCACAACCATACAAAAACATACTGGATCAAACTAAACATCATTGCAATATGCAGCGATCAAACGAGAAAAAATGTTGCCTGTTTAGGATTCTTAAAATAAATAGTACCTAACATACTTTTGGTAGATAGACGTATCAGAAAAAAATTATCCACCATCCTTGTAATCAGTATATTTATTCAATGCCGTGTAAACTTTACGCAGTCTTTGATTTGTTACACTACAATTATAAAATATATAAATATAAGTATATTGATCAGCCAGGTAGTTTTTGTTATAGAAACATTACATCAATCCACTGATATTATTAAGAACATACATAGGTTTGTTCAAGTAATTTTATCGATAAGCCTCTAGAAAATAAAACAAAAATCTCTCGTGTGCTTTGTTAGATCACAACACTAAATAATTTACACGGATGCCTACATTGTGCTAGCCAACATGATTCTTCAAATAATAAAGTTCGTAAATCAATCGCTACTTACTATATTTTAGTAATGTACTTCTTGCTACAACCAAATTCTTAACTCAACAGCACAAAAGCAATTTCTAATTAATAATATCATACGAAACTATATTAAAAAAAAATTAAATACCTATGTAATTGAAACCGAGTCTTTCAAAATACCTACTAAAGTATTATGTACAGTTCACGGATGTTATGAAGAAATTTCATTGACTAACATAACATAAAGAGGTAGTGTTCACGAAAATTATACATAGAATTATGTACGAAAAGATACCTACTACAACTACTATTTACACCGGTTAACAGAACTAAGTCGGTCACACAAAAATATAAAAATAATTTAACTAAGGAAATAGGTACATCGTGTGAGCAAAATCTCCGAACCAAAACCTCAAGAAAAAATTGTCTTTTCGATTGCACGAAACACAACCGGGAACTGTCAATTTGCCGCGGCGGGAAGTCGATCTGTCAGCTTGACAGGTGCGACAAGATGGCGCCGACGTGGTATTACAAAATTAAAAGGCTAAGGATTAGCAATTGTCAAGCTATACTATCATCGTTGCGTGGTTTGTCGCCTTTTCGTTTGTTAAGTTTCTTTTTCATATCTAGCAACATTTGTTCGAAGGACATGTCGTCGTTTCTACGCACAGGGAGTGCCGTTTGGCCGTGGAAAGCGCTTTCTGTATACTTCGCTTCCAGGCCATCTGTTAATGGAAAATAATGTGAAAATACTTTCATTGTGATTCCTTGATCGCATTAAGAGCGTTTGTTAGTTCCGCTTCCCTCTCGCTCGCACGTTCTAACATTTTCAACGATTGTAAAAGTCCAAGTATTCTTTTGAAAAATCAGACATTGGACATTTTAGACATATTTTAATTTTCATATACCTCATTTTTGATAGAAAATAATGGCGTGAAATATTATGAATTGTTTCCGCCATTAGTTAATGTAGATAGACAGAAAATGGTAGAATATTCGAGCGGGAGGAAAGCGAAACTGGTGAACGCTCTTAAAAGGTTGGTGAACCGGTGTGAAAAGAATTAGGGGTTTATGCATGGGTTTCAAGAATATTTGAATACTGCAGAATGCCCTTTGGGTTATGAATGCCCTAGTACTTTTCATATGGGTCAAAGGTCGTGTTAAAATACAGTTTACACTGCGATACTCACTGGTCAACCGGTGTGAAAAGAATTAGGGCATACATTGGTTGCAAGGATATTTGAATACTGCAGAATGCCCTTTGGGTTAAGAATGCCCTAGTACTTTTCATCTGGGTCAAAGGTAGTGTTAAAATACAGTTTACACTGCGATACTCACCAAGGTCCGCATAGCTCTGCCTACAGAAGTCCCTGCGGCCGCCAAAGCCGACGTCGTACTGCGGGAAAGTATTAGCCGACTCGACTGCAGTCCAGGCGTCTCTCTGGCGTTTGAATGTTACAAAGCCGTACCGTGTCCTGAAGACGTATTATTAAAATTGATAGTAACAGACACTTTTAAAATATTGGAAAGACAGCCACAAAAAAGGAGTATTCTTACCCATCTTCCTTAGTGTGAAGACGTACTTCAGTGATGGGGCCGAACTTATTAAACTGTGTCCTTAGACTGGCTTTAGTTATGTCCTTCTCTAGCTTACCCACAAACACTATCCGTCTCTCTTCCACTGGCGCGATGCTCTCTCTGAAAGAAAAGGTTTGTAAATAATTATTGCAGTCAGTAACAGTTTTAGAGTAAAAATTATTGTAGTGACGCAAGGCAGATCTGTAAGATGGCCTGTCAGAAAAAATGGAGATTTGA
>DWLO01004175.1:0-10218 GCA_018245335.1 Dalla quadristriga | reverse complement strand
GGTTGGCCACTAACCCCTCCACCAATCCGCATTGGAGCAGCGTGGTGGAGTATGCTCCAGGCCTCCTCAGTTGTGAGTTGTGATTTTTGAGGATTCACAAAAGACAGAGTGTCTACTCTGTTCTACTAGATGTCCAGAACTTCCGCAACTCTCAACTTCAAGTTGAACAATTCATCCACATCTCCTATCCACTACCGGCTATGTTAAAAGTATCAAAATAAAAGTGTGCTAGATATTTTCAAAGGTTTATTAGCTTAGTCTAGACAGCGATAGGCTGCGCCAACGGCGCGGGCTGCAGGGGGCGCACGTCGCTGGACGGCTCGCTGGGGATGGGCTCGTCCTTAGGCTCTGTCACCAGGATGTGGTCAGGCTGCGGCTTCTTGGGGCCATTCTTGCCCTGCTGATCCCACGGCAACATGATCTTCACCTGCGGAACACACGATTTTGAGTATAACTAAGATGGAATACTGGAAGCAGAACAGCCAGGTGGTATAATTAACTTTCCATTAGCATAGGGACAAATCTGAATGAAAAACGCCAGCTGAATTCACTTCAAACTGACGCTTTATCGAGCAGTTCAGCACGATGAATTCCATCAGATTTGTCCCTACGCTTACAGTTCACAGGATCTATTAAAACACAGTGCATTTTAAAAATAAAAATATTGTATTCAAGGTGACTGTAAACATGCAGTGGACAGTTTGAGGACATTTTCGGAAAGTTATTACTAATAGAATAGAATTAAACCAACATATATTTTAAAATGCAATTGGTAGTGTCGTACTCTGAAAGCCTGTTACAATCTATATTCAAATTCAATTAGAGTTCCTTTACTTAATTACAAAATACATAAGCATTAAATGTAAAGCTTGAATCATACAAGAGCTTATTTAATAACAAACCCTCTAATAAACCACAAGCTTATTACTTTTCCACTAGAAATTAGACCATAAACCATTAACATGGCTTACCATCCCTGATTCTGTGGATTGATTCCCAAACTTAGGTAACTACAGCTGGTTTAAGATCTGTAATATTCTTTAAGTTAAAGTTGTAGAGTGATGTGCAGCATGTATGTTAAACAGAATTATTGAGACATTACACAAAGCATGAAACAACAAGAATGAGTGTAAGGTTCATGTTGAGAAACAAGTCTTAGATAAGAATAAAAGTCACAACTTAATATCTTACCTTGATACCAAGCACCCCTTGCCTGAGCAGCACATGCCGGGTGGCAGTGTTGACGTAATCATTACAGGGGTCACCGGAATGGATCATGAGTCCGTCAACGAACTTCATGGACTTGGCACGCTGGCCTCTCAGTTTGCCGGAGACAACAACCTCACAGCCACGGGCACCAGATTCCATGATGAATCTGAGAACACCATAGCAGGCACGTCGGACTGCCAGACCTGAAAAGTGGATTGGGTAGATTTTAAGTTTTTTAATTACATTCTTGGTCTATAAAAATAACTTTTGCATTTCAAGGCTGATATGTATGGCATTGTAAATTAAGTTATGTATGGCATTATGAAAATGGCTACTTTGCCTTATTTAAAATGCCATACATAACAAAGGCAAAGAGGATCATTGTGATTCTCTTTTGAGATTATTTTTGGGTAGCACACACATACATTTTTGTTTTGCTTAACATTGAAGACCATTAAATTGCCGTTAAAATCTACAGGTATTCATGATTTAGTGGTAATACATTTGTACTAAGTGCTTCAGTTCAGCATCACTTTCAAACAAAATTAATTGGAAGTACACTTCCATAACCATGTAAGCTTACAAGGTAGAATCGCTATGTTGTGTGTGGACTTTAATCTGAACTTTATTTCTACTTAAGCTACACAGGACTCACCTCCAATGAGTTTGTATCTCAAGGATTCAGCCTGGGCGATGGCGCACAGTCCTCTCGTGGCTACTTTCTCAGCGTACAAATCCACAGACTGCTCAGGGATGTTGAACCGCTTTTGTACAACCGAAGTTAGCTCCCTGATTCTGCGGCCCTTCTCACCAAGCACACTCTGGGTCCTAGTGGCCATTATGATGATTTCGGACTTAGTCGGCGTCACGCGTACCTCCACGCCCGAGTAACCGTCCTCCGCCAGCTCCCTCGTGAGGAATTCATTGAGCTCGGCTTTGAATACGCCGTCTCCAACGAACTGAAAGTTATGAACAGGTTATGTTTTGATAGTGAGTTTTACACCACTGTTACTTTCCCAACGCGCACTCTGGCAGAAAAATAAGTAGAGTTTAATCAGTACTGTTGAACAATTCTACGGGCGTAAATCTAGAGCCCAAAAATAAAGGATAAATCCAAAATTACAGCAAACTACTGTTGAATTCATCCACGAAAATCACAACTTTCACATCGGATATCAAATAATTTGTAATTTTAACTTTTTAGGAATATGAAGCGCAAAGCTATAACGACCGTATTTTATTAATTTCCACGTTAGATTCAACATACTTTTCGTTTTTTGGAAATGTTGGTCACTGCCATGATTGTTAAAAGAGGCCACAAACTTGAAAGACGGATCCAGCAAGAGAAACGTCAAAGTCAATATGACATTGCTATTTATTTATTGGTGTTGCTATTGTAAGTTTATAAGCATCCAATCGTTCCGAGCCTATCCGATCCGATCGGATATTGTGTAAGGTATATTGTTATTATGCTTATTTCTTCATATTAAGAGTACGCATTCCCAACAGCCAAACTCGTTCATGAGTGCGGCTAAAATACTTGCTATTTGACCTAAAGCCACGTGAGAAAATGCGATGAGAGCGCAAAATATTGGGCAGAGTCGCCTACCCGCTCCCCGCGTAAGATGGGAATATACGGTAAGATACAAGATTTATTTTAGCAAAAAGAAGCGAGTAAAAAAATTTGAATAGTCCTTTAGGGAAAAGCTTTTTTTTTAAGACTAATCTTTCGTCTTAATAAAGTTATTTGAACTTTTGAACAAATTAACTATATACGTAAATAAGTAAATTTCATTTGAGTTTTCACACTCCTTATATTATGCAGATGAACTGATGTTCTTTGAGATTGGTAACGCATCAGACTGTGAAATACTTCACAGCGGAATTTTATTGATAACGTAAACAGTGTACAACAGCTTCGTGATAAGTAAGTTGGAAAGTAATGCAGTTATCTGGAGTCCGCATGATGGAAAACATATATTAATGTTGGAGAAACTACAAAAGATTTTTTTAAGGTGTCTGTATTTTAATTTGATTCCTGCACGTGCATCCCAGTCGGTTCGTACAAGGGATGTTGAGATATGACTCTCTGGAAGTAAGGCGTTATATGTCGTTAATTAAGTATTTCTACCAATTAATAAGGGCTCTTCAGTGTTACAGCTAACACCGTTGGACATCCCTCTCAAGTACGCTAATATCAAAACTACATTATAAGCATAATATTGTCATAAACATTTCTGTACTTTTTTTCCAAAATCTGTGAATGCAGGTCAAAATATTTCTAAAAGTTAGAATAAGTATTATTTTAGGAGCGACAGCAGGGGCAGGGTGAGATAATTAATACTCTCAGTGATTATTCAATGCGATTTATTATTTAAGATTCTTCATTACATACAAACGCACCATATACTTAGCGATAACAATAATTGTCGACATCAGGTGTCCCTAAGAGAAAATGATTAAGAATTTAAATGCAAAGGAATGGCTCTCTGCCTTGTAAATGGTCACCTCATTGAGATCATTTGTATATGTTTTTACACTCAGGCTGTTGTACCCATTAGATTACAATGGCTCATTAATCATTATTATGGAATTTGCCAATCTCAATAAATTAGGTTAACATTTATAAATAGAAGAGAATTAATCAAATAGCTAAACCTACCTAGGGTTTGATAGTAAATAATATAAATCCACACACTTTATAAATTCTAAATTTGCACCTTCTTAAAAAGCTTGTGCATGACAAAGAATGTATTCAAAAATTGTGAGAAAATTTACTAAACTTTAACGATGTTGAATAATAACTAATGGATCTAACAAGACGTAAGTACACCATATAGATGTCACCCTACAGAATCATACAAACAATCGCGTTAAAACTAGGTCTCTTTACAGACTATACATTTGAAACTTAACAACATAAATATCCGACGTTACCTTTAAATAATATAAAGACAAATAACTTTCTAAATCTTAACCGCGTGTTGTTTTAAATAAATAATTAGGCAACAGAGCGATAGTACTATAGTTAAACAAACCATTCATTATCAATCAAGTGACCTAACGAGATAAAAACCCACATCCATTCAGGGTTACCACCGTCAGAGAGATGGCTACATTTAGCGGGAACTTAATTTGTTACTACGGCATCTACATTTCTACAATTTCACTATAACAGTCTATCTTTTATTAACTAAGTATAAGTAATCGTACGCTCAACACTTCATTATTTATGGTTAAATAGTCACTAGCTATTCAATACATCCAAGTTAGCGACGGCGGCTATACAAGATAATTAGATTTTCCTCAGAATGGGACTATGAATTGGAATATGTACGGAGGCGTGTTACAATATCATGCCGATAAGCGGAAAGCAACTTATCTAATTGTAAATCTACTATGAGTCGCTGAAAACGAAATAATTCAACTTCAAATTTTAATGTTATCTGTTACAACTTTGAATGAATATTTATAACAACACAAATTCCTTATATTTAAGGTGGACAAAGAGTGATCATTTTCATACACAAGATGAGTCTTAAATAAAATCGTTAACACTACGGTATAGCCTAAGACGACTTACCTCTATCTTACATTTAATGGACAGAATTGCGTGTAGCGTGTGTTTGATTAAGCGTGCTGCGGTGTCGACGAATCCGATGAGACTTGAGTGCTGTGAGTTGGAAGCGATGATTTAAGAGTATCAACATTGAACTGGTAACATTGCTCGTTCATAATGACGCGATAGTTTCAGAGACTGAACTGTTCAAAAACAGTTATTGTATCATTGTCGTCAATAATTTGATGTGGGATTGTTTTAATTATTAAAGCAGGAAAGAGTGAAGATTTAGAACTAGAAATAGGATAGCGAACAAAAGTATCTACTAGAAGAATAGTCTAAAGGGATACACTAGGATAGTATTAGAGTTAAGCGCACATGGGGCTTCTTAGAATAGACTACTGTGGGACGTGAGACATAAGGGTTCGAGAGTTATTTATACAATTTTCTAGAAGACGCTAATAGGAAAGACTAGTTTCTAGGTACCTAAAGGTTCGTTCTAGGCTATGCGAGCGGGCGGGTCTGCGGGTCTAGAGAACACTACAAGCCGGATACAACTAGTTCCTTTTATGTTAACAATAACTGTTTTCTCTCGTCGTTCTGTATTTTACAATATTTTGGCACAGAGAGTAGGAAAATACGAAGGAGTTAACGACTAAGGGTGCAGTTTAGCCTAAATCACAGAACGGAAGGAGCGGTGCCGTGATGCAAAAATATATAGCATTCCTTGTCGTACAGACTGCGCAGAGCACTACTTGCTCAGAGGCTTACTTCTTATTCTACCTCTAAAATGGCACTTCTATAGCGAGACCTTAGTGAGAAGTGAGTGAGTAGTGAGTGAGTGGGTGAGACTTCACAATCGCAAACTACTTCCATTTCAGACCTCTGGGGATAAGTCTGCTATTTCAATCGTGTTCCAATCGCCTGTCAACGGCAGCGTTTTAGGCCTTTCCAGGTGGAGCTGTGCAAACGAAACCCATTAATTACTCAAGTTAATCAACTACTTAAGTTAAGTTACTCAGTAAGTTGAGACTGGTAGAGAATGCCATAAGGCATTAAGTCCGCCCATTGTTGTATCTTTTAAGAGGTGAAAATAAGGTTTCTAATAATAATAATAGTAATAAGTTACTCAAGTTTCTTATAAGTTACTATAATTTAAAAGAAATTGAGATTTATTATTCTGTAATCGGTTAGTGAGGCATAACTGAATCGTTTCTAAGATAAAACGCCGCACTAAGTGTTAAAAAAGTTGGTCATTATGTTATTTTATTATTTCATTTCATTCGTTGACAGAAACGTGTTAGGTTATAAAGGTTATGTTACGTTAGATGTACACACGAACCAGCTAAAGCACGGTAAAGGAGAATGTAAGTGCATACTATAAAAAATTATTTATGTATTATATTATATTATTATTATAATTTTTGTATCTCGTTGACATATCACGGGTCCCAGATGTAACTGGAGCCGGTCATTTGGAAGGCTTGCGTGGGGGCACAGGTCCAACACGTAGAGGCCTCTTTTGAGACACTTGTAAAGTTATTATTATTATTATAATATTATTTAAAAAGCAAAAAAAAGACACAACGAGATCAAATTACAGTGATTTCTTACATGAATAGATTAACTAAGTATTTAATTATTTTGTTCAAAATAACGCTCGTTTCATTCAAAGCAGCTTCGCGTGGAAAGGGCCTAATGGCCATTCTGCAACTATAAATAGAAATAGCAGACCAGAACCAGGTCCAGGTCCAGGTCGAGGTCCAGGTTTAGAACGACGCCCTCAGCAGTGACACACTAGCTTCGTTACACATACAGCTAATTCCTACGCATATATTGACATAGTTATCGAAAATGCCTACATTGGCATTTTCGCGTTTTACACACATTAATAAGATAATCTCGTTTAATTAAAAATAGTACATACTTAATTTAACTAGCCGAACTAGGTATAAGTAGATTACATTCTAGTCGCATCGTAACGACAGCGCCATCTAGCGTTCCTACATTTTTGTCGGAACTAAGCGTCCGACCTACAACGCAGTCATAAGTCATAAGTCATGAGTCATGACATGAGTGACGAAACACTTTTGAGATATTCAGTCATTTTTTTTTCACTCCCATTTTAAATAGAGACTAAACACTTAATTGCCGTGAATACTTCATCCGAGTAGATCTCAAGATTCGTACAATAAAGTACAATCGATAAGAATCAATTACCTAAGCAGAAATTAAGAAACTATAATTACAATATGAAATAAATTAAAAACAAAGGAGAAATAAGGAAAGATAAATAAAATTCAAAATAAGTCAATATGACCATTTAATAAAAACCAAAAAGAAAACAGTAATAACAACTAATAATACAGTTTTAAGTACTTGCCCGCCACCGCAGAAAACAATTCACTCAAATAATAGCACTGACACGCTGCCCAGTGCGCGCGCCAGCACTGCCCACTGTTATATGGACAGGCTGTAACTGTGGGGTAAGCAAAATAAATAATCGTAGCTTTGGTTCTTAAAGGCCTCCCATTCCGCATCTGTCTCGCTCGCCCGTTCTAACATTTTCAATGATAGTAAAAGTCTAGGTAGACTTTTGAAAAATGTCCTTCGATATCATTGTTGACAGTATAATTACGGACATTTTAGACATAATATATTTTAATATTCGTATAGTTAGTTATTGATAGAGAAAAAGGGCAAAAATCATTATTGGAATTTTTCTGTCAAAAATTTGGTATAAGTATGAAAATTAAAAAATGTCCAAAATGTGAAAATTTTAGAAAGTGCGAACGCGCCGTATGTGAAATGTGAATGTTCTCCTTAGCATAAGTACGTAACTACGCGATATTTTAGTCGAGTGGAGAGCTAAGTAACTAAAATTCTCGCTACTGCCCCAAAGTCGTTCGCTTTACTGTCGCGTATGCAGTAAGTGGTGGTGAGGTGTGGGTACGCCAGGGGGATATTACTCCCCTTACACTACACACTTACATTTTTGCTGTTCAGACACATTTACCTACTAAATTAACGCCACTCGACTGAATTATTCGCGCAGTCCGAACTAGGCCTTATGTCTGAGCAGTATTACTTAGTACTAGTACTGCTTACTACGTAGTACTTAAGCTGGAGCGATGTTAAGTACTGCTGCTCAGACAGGTATGAACAGTGTGTGCTAAGTGAATGATGTCAGTTTAAGTAATATATAAAAAATTCAATCTTGTCAATAATAAAAGTAGCTTATCCAGAATTCATGATGACGATGAATCAAATAAGATAGATATGTTTTCCAATTAGTTTCTGGAGGCATAGAATAATTAATGGAATGTCGCGTAATTTTCCTAAACATTTCATTTCGTATACAATAATAAAACGATAAGTAAGTCGCAAGTTAAATTAAATGAGCATAAATAAAATTATTGAAAATATAGCATTACAAATAAACAGTAAAAAGTATTGCACATATTAATTATTAATGTAAATTTAAATATATTAAGTAAGTACATAATATTAATTCATTTTAAATACAAAAATTGGACGTCAGCTGATAGAGATCCGATAAGGACATTATCTAAACATGTTTAGTACATTGTAAATTAATTCCAGTCAATGTTTCCCCTATGGCACTAATAATAATCAACATAAACATAAAATAATTGTAATAATACGAATTAAAAGTAAATAATATGGAATGTCAATATTTAAAACACAATGCTTAAAACTAAAAACCTTTCAAGTCGTATGAAGATGTAATGTCTTACATTTTTTATTTCCTCTTCTTATTCTAACGGCGTCCGCTGCTGCACCATTCTTACTGCGTTATATACCATCTTTTAATTGCAAATAAATTACAAATAATCCAGTGATATTATCGGAAATTAAATATCATGGCAAAAAAGTTTGCGTTAAATCGTAGTTACTAACATGACACACCTAAATACCTAATAATTAATTACGTAAAAATAATAAAAGAACGTCAACATTTTCAATATTTAAGCACGGTTTTAAAGCTAAGCTGAGCTTATTAGACCGTAGTACAACTAAAGGACCGCGGTATAATGGTATATTAGACCGAAGTACGTATTGTACTACGGTCTAATGGTCTATTACACCGAAGTACGTATTGCACTACGGTCTAATTGTCTATTCGACCGAAGTACGTATTGCACTACGGTCTAATGGTCTATTTGACCAAAATACGTAATGCACTACGATCTAATGTGCATTCGAGTTGGATGTAGTGTCCATTCACAAAATTCCTAATTTGCAACCGCTTTCAATGAAGACTGGTCTTAAACAGCAACAGGCGCGGTCTTAAATTTGCGGATGACTAACCGTCGCCTGGTCTTAAATATTCTCGATATATTTCCAGTTACGCCAAGAACAGTGCAACAGGTTCCCCCCATAGCTTTACAAGCGTCCGCGAATGCCTCAACAACGCCTACCGTGGCATATTACTAAATTCACTATTCAAAACCTGAAATATAAACCTTAACTACGAGGTCGGCGGAAGAGACGACACGTCCTAATTTACAAGGATGGAGATCTCGAGTCTTTGCTCACACGCGTCACCGGTCACAGAGCGTCTGCGGGCACTGCGGGGCACGCTCGCTTCTAGTAGAAGCCGAGGTAGCGGCGGTCTCAGTAGCGCTGCTGGTACTCGTGGTGCCAGCGGTTGAAGTCGATGTGGAACACCACGAGGGAGCCGTTCTCCAGCCCCGCCAGCAGGAACCTGGGGACGGGAGCGCAGGCAGGTCAGAGCAGGGGACAGGCAACAAGAGAAAAAGTTCAATCACCATCACCACAACCCATAACTCACTACTGAGCTCTAAGAATAAGAACTGTTTAATTCTTTACATAACATATTCTTTACATAAAGCAAAAATAGTTAGCTCAGCTTTTGCTAACGCGGGGCTGGACTCCTGAGGAAGGCCCGCGTATTGGACCGAAACTAATCGGGCGATCCCGATGAATCAACGTGAGTATAGCCGCGTATCCATCTAAAATGCTCGAATAACTTAACTATCTGTGTTTATACAAACAAGTACAGATAAATACATCCGGAGTGGCTGCAACAAATATATGGCCACTGCAGGGAACGGGCCTCTGCTCACACTGGAGGCCTAGAGCGTGCTCCACCGCGTTGCTCCGCGTGTATCGTATTGTGCACCCCTACTCTACCTCTTACACATTATTCATGTTTGCCTTACAATGGTTGTCTGGAAGAAATCGCTCTTGAGTGATAAGACCGCCAATTGTACGAACTTTACTTTGTGAATTTATTTATCTACCTTATTCTGGTGTGCAATAAAGGAATGTTGTATTGTATTGTAACAGGATGTTCAGGACCCCTATCGCCCTAATTGCAACGGTTGTGGTTTGGTTTTGGTAACGATTGGTTTCGTTTCGAAATCTTGATCCTTGATCCTATGAACTTTTTCTCAATCGTTATT
>DWLO01004174.1:0-10219 GCA_018245335.1 Dalla quadristriga | reverse complement strand
CCTTTAGAGGTCCACTGCTGGACATAGGCCTCCCCTAATCGACGCCACTCCGACCGTTCCTATGCCCTCTGAATCCAGCGGCTTCCCATCCAGTGATTCTTAGCACCCCCTGCTCCGCCGTAACCGTGGCCGCTACCGTAGCCCGGAATAGCGGGGCCGCCGGGGACTGGGGGCCGGGGTGTTGCTGTGCCTATCATTAGGGGGTTTGAGCCATAGTCACCGCGCTAGGCCAATGCGAGTTGATGACCGCAGTTGGGAGTTAATAGTACTCAGGAAGACGCTGCTGCCCATCTCCTGGAAATTTCTCTAGCGTCGCCTTTTACGAACCCCCAGAGAGAGCGGGGGTGGTGCTATTCTACTACAGTATCCCGGCTCCACACGGGCAATTAGAAGTATGACTGGGAATTTAAGAAACTTGTTTTTTTCCGCACCTCCACCTGTATTGCCTTATCAATACAAACTCGAGGAAAGTAAAGGAAACCTTAATTTACATCTTCAGTGGGTGAAATTTGAGAAACGCAGATTTTATTAGAAGATATTTTTGAGTCTCACATTTCTTCTCCAATGAAAAGTTGCATAGAAAACTTTTACCCCCATTTATCACGCTTAAGAGATAATTTTCTAATAGAAAATCCGCTCACGTATGTGACGTACAGAATAAGTTTTAAGATTGCAGACCTCGTAACGTGGACCAATTTTTTTTCTTAACTTTCCCTAAGGCATGTTGTAGTATGTAGATGTATATGTTTTCCCGTAAGCATACCACGGTTTGGTGGACTTTCGAGTAAAGTGCTGCTAAAGAATCGAGTACAAGATTTTGTAAGCTTTGTTAAGCAAGAAAATTATGAACAAATTCATAAAAAAACAGTATGTTACGTAACTTTATCCAAACATTATTCTACCCACAAATATCTAAATATAAATAGTAAAAGACAAAACAGATACCTTTTTCTCCACTGTTTTGTTAACCGATTTCCTTTTTTTTGTAGCTTTAGAGAAGTCAGTAAAAAAAAATTTAGAGAGATTTTTTACATTTTTCAATAATGACTGTGGATGATATTCGACCAGCTGCTTCGTTGTGAAACTGAAGTCGAGATTATCGGTATCGCCGTGGTGTAATTTTTGAAGCCATTGGTTGGCGTCTTTAAAGTTCAACATCGCACGCAAAATCAGATGAATGCGATACCAATCGCAACGCTGATTACAAGAGAGTTGCACAATAAACCTGCTGTGGGAGAAACTAGTACATATACTTAAATTACGCATACAGTTTACCTTCATACGTCCTCTAAAGCCTGACTTGCACTTGACTAACTAACTAAAACAAACTTAACCACTGCCTCACCACTCCCACAGGTGGAGAACTGTCTATCAACATATGAGCCGCACGCGTGTGTTATCGTCTACTCCGTGGTGGCGAAGAGCTCGTTCACGCGCGCGCACGAGCTGCTCTCATACCTGGCACGCGAGCAGTTCACAGCAGATCGTACAGTGGTGCTGGTGGGGAACAAGGCTGACTTAGCCCGCGCGAGGCAGGTGTCCACTAACGGTGAGTTAAACACTGTGTCCATTAATGGTGAGTCCCCCGCTGCTGAATTTGTTCACGCGTGCGCCAGTCACATCTCATATCAGCCTCGTGGCAGTTCACCGTTGGTGAGGAACAATGCCAACCCATTTTAATGTCCATTAACTAGAGACCCACTACTTCACTCAATCTTTGCTCACAAATACACAATCTTCTCAATCTCTTCCCACGGATTCAATCTTAACTGATCGACCAAGTTTCGCAGCCTCGGATGCGATCAGGAGTTGGATGGAGTACTAGTGGCTGAACACTATATCGCTATACACTATATATACACTAGCCCCTCATCTCTATGGTACAATGCATTGTTATATTTTTAAATCATTGACTTCATAAATCTTTTGACGCCATGACTCCGAGTTTTTCGCAATTGCCGATTAATCCCTGAAACGAATCAAAATCTAATTTTAATACGTCACGTCTGTGATTGGCTTCCCACGTTCTTTCTACGTGCTTAATATCAGATTTTTCATTTATAAGTGAGAGATTCATTTTCAGAGAATTGCCTTCCACAGATCATTTTGACATTGTGGCAAAGAGATTCCGAAATTGTGCTATTCATTATCTATTTTTAGACGAATAGGAGGCATTGATTCATTCTACCCACCAAACGAAGGGATGTGGGTTCGTTTCCCGGCTAAAGCAGACTAAAGGTTGGAAGATAATGGTGTAGGTAGGTAGGTAATGGTATTTCATTTCAAACTGACTTTGTGATAGGTGTTAATTTTCTGGGCTTATCCGTTATTTGTGTTGGCCCGTGTGAATCCCTAATGGGATGCTACCAGTCTAGGAGATAATGCCCTGGAGAATAGACGTGTTCCGGTTATTCTAGTTTGGGGAGTATATGCAAGATATCGTTCTTGGTCACCCAGCGAGTGTCAATTGTAACTAATTGATGAGTTAAGCCTCGCCGGTCTTGATCGCTAGTGGCAAAACTGTTTAAGCGCTTGGCACGTTAAGCCTTCGGTCCCGGTTGTTATCGTCAGATAACAGTCTTTAAGCATTGTCAGAAGCCTTCGAGTGGCCTGAAAAACTTCCGTCATTCAAGTTGGCCATTAACCTTCCACCAATCCGCATTGGAGTAGCGTGGGTGACGCTACTCCTCCTCCTACAGGACTCCTCAGATGTAAGGAGAGAGCCGTGCCCTGCAGTGGGCCATTATGGGTTGCAGCCAGCCAGTCATGTTAGAAAACTTCGATAGCGTGATTCTGCTCATCAGCTTCTCATCGTAGCTGCAATTGTAGTTGAGTGACGCGAAGTCGTCACATTAATTTCCATTCTTTTCAACCATTTGATTCGATTGTCTCCCAATAGAGGGCAAAGCCCTAGCGACGACGAAGGACTGCAAGTTTATCGAGACGTCGTCGGGCATCCAGCACAATGTGGACGAGCTGCTAGTGGGCATTCTCAAGCAGATCCGGCTCAAGGAGAACCGGGAGAAGAAGCAAGCTAAGAAGGTTGGGAAACAGGTGACTATTACAATTCATTTTGTTTTAGATGTTCATTAGGCATTACTTACTATTAGTTCTTACTTCCTACTACTTATTAATTTCTCATTATTGTTAGTAAAAACCTTAGATTAAGACTAAAAAAGGGTGAACTTAATGCTTGGCGGCATTCTCCACCACTCAACCCTGGAGGACTGTGAGAATGTTATGTATGTTATGAGTTTCCTGTGCCGCTTCTTATATCGTAGCAAAAAAAAATGCTGACTTGTGCTTTATTACTTGTAACATCTTTTGTCAACCAACGGTAAATAATAAACGGTTTTCTTTTCTTTTCTGTAATAAACTTGAGAGAATTCTGTCTGTCGAGCTCATAATTATGGACCTTGTAGACAGTCTACGGCGCTACGCCCGCTACGACAAACAGTAGTTCGTTTTTATGCACCTCGTATATCTAAAATGACGCTGTCAGGTACCAGGCAGCAATTTAATCCTTATTACCTTGTCCACAGGAATCAAAGCCGTCTAAAATGGCCAGCTCCCGCACTCACATCTCACTCAGCATAGCGCGGGAACTATTGCAGAAGATTTGCATCAACGACATCACCAAATCCAAGTCTTGTGAAAATCTACACGTTTTGTAACAAGCCGCTTAATAACTGTAACTTGTTTCATTATGTTTTTTCTTTTTTTATGGGAATGAGATAGCAAACGACCATTCAGCTCCACCCATCCGCTGCCGTTCATGACATCTGTGACAAACTTCGAATAGTACCGTAAAAGGAACAGGGGATGTTAGTCCAGTTAGTATTAGATGTTAATAGGAATGTAAGTTGGTCAGTATAAGGACTGTGGGAGAAAGGACTGTTAGCGACTTAAGTTCTGTTAGTCGGTGTTAGTGATAGTCCGATTAGTAGCAGTTAGTAGTCCTATTCGAAGCTGGTCACTGAAGCGTTGCTACCCTTGAGGACTAAGGTGGTCGCCTCTTGTATGAGTGTAGCCGGCATCCCCACCTTTAAGACCGAAACACAATTGCTGAACGACAATTATTTCACGGCAGAAATGGGTATGGCGGTGGTACCGCCCTGGGCGAAACGTATACAGTCTCTACCACCTACAGATGTTACTGTCAACTTAAGAGCGTTCTTACATTTCGCATCAATCTCGCTCCCACACTTTCACTGATTGTAAAAGTCTAGATAGACTTTTGAAAAATGTGCTTCGATATCATTATTGCCAATAAAATTACGGACATTTTAGACTTATATTAATTTTCATATACCTAGTTTTTGATAGTGAAAAAAGGCAAAAATAATTATTGCCATTTTTTTCTATCAAAAATTATGTATATGAAAAATTTAATGTCCGTAATTTTATTGTCAACAATGATATCGAAGCACGATTTTCAAAATTAAAATCGTTTAAAAGGTTAGAATGTGCAAGCGAGACAGATACGAAATGTAAGAGGCCTCGTAAGGGTATGCCAGATCCGTTGCGTCTATAAAAAACAATGACGTTTCTAACAAATTGACTTTTTTTTCAATGTGGCATCGCACTACTTGTGCATATGCCAGTGTCAAGTTTGATATATGAATATTGAAACTTATTAATTTAATTTTGGAGGAGCGCGGGAAATTACAAAGAAAAGGACGGTCGCGCTTCCCCCGCCCGGTCTCCATCTAACAATCCTCAATTATTGCAACGCAAACAGACCAGCGCAACGCCGTACCCCTTCCCTCCAACATTGCAAACAGATCCACTCCTCCTTCGGCAAGCAATCCGAAAGAAGAACAAACCTATTCACAATGTTAAAAAGAAAAACCACAACAATGCACTAATCCAACCACACTACAACAACTTAAAACTATCAAACGCAGGCCAAACGAAACAAACACGACCGCCCCCTTCTAAAGCTTCCCACCATCCAAACAAATGGACTTCGGGTCGTCAAACAAGCGTCCGAACGAAATGACATCCAAAACGAGAAAAGTCATATAATTAATTGAAAGTCTCCGTTTGGTCTGACTGTCAAGTGAAAATAGTACGTCATGCGACTGCAGTCAGTCAAAGCTGATAAATTATTGCAAGCAAAATTAAGCTGTAAAGTGACGACTTAAGACATAAATCAAACTTTTTAGACGTCCACTTTATCAAATACAGATGTTACAATTAACTGTGTATATGCTTGTATGTCAACGTTTTTACTTAAAAATTTGTAATAATATTTACGAATGAGGAGATTACGCTACCAATGAGTCGACACCATTAGAAGTGGAAATGGACCTTTAGAATCTACATTTCCCGAACGTTTCGGAATATTCTAGATCTTTCATGCGGCAAATAGGATTACAGGTGATATTTTAACAATCATTTAATTCCGAACTGGAAATTCGTATCCGTTGAATGTCTTAGATCGCTGAATTTAATTTTCGTGTTACCTGGAGATTTATCAATGTTATTTTATTGGTGGAATCATCCGAGTAAGATAAAGTAATATGAGTTTTATATAACGAGACACATTATCGGTTATCTCGGGGTTTAAACGAGTTTAACTTTTGACCTTTCGAAATTCGACCATAATCATAATTTTAAATTAAAAAAGGCATAACATGAATTGCATGTTTAAATGCACAAAAAAAATTAAAATCGGTTAACAACCAGAGGAGAAAATTTGTATTGAACTGTTTTGTTTTTGACTTTTGTTTATATATAGATAATTGATTGTCACTTGAGTTAAAGCTGTAAACGCTAACTCCGAAAAGTATAAGGTTTAAACCCCGCATCCCTTTTTAGGGAACGCTAGGGATAAGATAATGATCGCGATGTAATAGCGATCTAATAAAAACCAAAAAAGTTCGAATTAACCAACTTTTTATGTCATGATGAGGTAATTACATACACTTGAAAACGTAACTCAATAAAGTAAAAAAAAAATTATAGATAATATGCATTCATCACCGATCTAAAAATCACTGACCAATTCCATATTAACAACTAATTTTGTCACTATAGAACTAACATTGCGATCGGCTTAAAAAAAACTAAATTTTATCGTATTACCACTTTTACATAATAAAATTTTTTCTTGTCATTATAATTAGATGTTTCATGTGTTTCAAATGTCTAGAAGCTTCGTAACTACTTAAATAATAAATTAATGCTTAAAAAAACCATATCATTGCAATCATTTTATCAAATAACATACAGTACTCAAGGTGTAAATAATAACCCATTTATGTACTGTTAAAACTTATTTCACTTAGTTCAGTATATATGCGCACACGATAGATATTTAGAGCATCACACACTACGGCCCAAAAAATACATACCAAAATTGGTTCACTTCCCCCAACATTCGAACTGATGTCATCTACCATTTTGAGCCTATGTACAATATCATCACTTCAGTTACACAATTATATTCTTCAGTTACACAATTAACCAGCTGTTTCCGATTGTGTCTACATTAATTAATTTGAATGTCCTTGAGAGGACTGTCAAGTTTCGCATCTCTATCGCTTACACATTTTCAATTACTGTAAAAGTGAATAGTAGGCGAATAGTGAAAGATATGTATTTGATTTTACAGCTAAATTACCACTATTCTACGTAGTAAGGGGTTTGCTCATCCTCGTGTCCTTGAACAAATTATCGAACATAATGTTAACGATATTTATATATGATTTATACAGGATATTTTCGCATCGTACCGAAGAAGTTGTTTAAGAATAAACTTGAATCATTAAGTACTTACTATATTATGTTTAAATTTAGTCTATTTGTAGTTACGTCATCTGCTCGGCAAAAAGGCTTCCTATATTAAGTTAACTAAATATGTTTCCACGATTTTTACTCAAAGATACAAACATTATGTCTTTATTATTATTAATGCTATTTTTCTATCTATCCGTTTTCGGCCTAAGATATCTGTGAAATTACTTATGATCTTCTACTAAATTTTGTAATTATGTAGTAAAGTAGACATAAATAAAAGTTATTCAGTTTCCAAACATGTAATTTTTATTAATCTTACTTAATTAGGCGTAAGTAGATACCGTGTTTCTCTTATCGATGTTTTCCAAACAAGACAAACTACTATGTGATCCGTAAGTGTTGTAGTGTAGATATATTTTCCTCTTCGTTACATGACTTTGTATACTTACGTAGTTTAAATCCTTATGTAAGAAGATATAATAAGATGTTAGAGTATGAAATACCACGATAATATATCGCGGCGGTAATTGAAGCTCTCAACACGGAATATGAATGAAGTTGATAGTTCGTAGACGAGGCACGACGACGCCGCTTGCGCCAAACCACATTTCAATGTTACGTTTGAAGGTGACAGATGTGCGATGAGTCTAAAAGTAACTTACATTATATCATCACCACAATAGGGACCCTGTGGGTTAAATTACAGATGAAAAAGACCGGAGTGATTATGAAATTACTTGAACAATTCGGATCTTGTCGTTATATTCAAACGATATGTCTGTATCGTATCCTGATGGATACGATGTCCCACTTATGCCAATCAAAAGAGGTGGTTTCAGCCAACTAAAGATGGGTTTCATAAATCATGTGTGTGAGAAGTAAGAAGACTGCATGGCAATTAATATTGCGTTGAGCTTATTATTATTTTCGGTTCTGAACGTCATACTTTCACGTTCGTACTTACCTTGTACAATTACAAGGCAACTACGAGAGATACAATTATCTCTCTTAGAAAGTTCATTCGCAACATGGTAGTGAGTTTTAATATGAAATTAAATTTTAAAATTCTTCGAATTCGTTGTCTGAAATATTTTGCGCACTCATTGGAGAACCTTGTGAAGTATGCGTATGCTTTATCGCGAAATTTCGTTCGTTTTAAACAGCCTAACTATGTGTATGCTGCGATGTTTGTCTCATATTTGTCGTTAAACTCAACACGTAATTCCAGTATGAACAAACTTTGATTAAATTATATATGTAATATAACGGTTAGACTCAAAGGGTTATTCTGTTACGTTTGACAACGTGAGACCACTTAACTTCATTATTCATACTTATAATTTATTATTCCCGTATATACATAATATATTATTCCCGGACCTTACTGTACAATTCCCTTACACCAAAAATGTATGACATCTTAATTTTTTTACTTAAAGGCTAACTTATCTTGATAAACATTTATATTTCAAGATGCCAACGTATAGGTGTTGTAACAGATTTCTGCCAAGTTTTGTGTATTAGCTTAGACTTTGCAAAACAGTTTAATTTAATTTATTTAATGTAAAACATTTAAGCTCCTTTTAACACGGGATACAGGTATAAGGGGGAGCACTAACAGGAGTTCTACTAGGTGGCAATCTCTTTCAAGATTTAAAGCAGTAGAAGTGACCCTCAAATTTGATCCACTAGTAGGTACCACCTTTAATTCCCCTGATTCCTACGGAACTCCCAGGGAGTTTCATTTTAAGTGGGTGTTGTCAAGGTGAGTGAGTGTCCGTTATTCGTTTTAACTAGTTAGGCGGCTATAGTCACGTTGATTAATTGTGATCGCCCGACTAGTTTCAGTCCAGTACGTGAGCCTTCCTTCCGGCACCAGTGCGCGTAGGCCGTCGATAACGTCACACAACGTTCGGAATCACAAACTCATAAATCCCAGGGAGTTTATTTAACAGTCTACAGTTGAACCTCTATTAATCTGATCTATTAATCTGATATCATAATATGCACTGTAGCAATAAAAGGTAAAAATTCAAATTATCAAATTATCATCCAACCTCAATACCCCCTTAGAATAAAAGATACCCACCCCTTACATTGCGAAATTGAAATAATTTAAAAATTCAGTATTAAGCTAATACTACTAAATATACGCTTGCATAATCTTCATAAGTGTAAAATGTAAAAGTATACGTGTTATTGTTATGGATAGCGTACATATAAGGGTGCGGCCACACTTGTATCGTCAAGCCATTGGAAACGAAACGCGCCCAATCGTATCGCGACGAAGATATAAAACGACTTGATGCTACAGGTGTGGAAGCGCCATGAGGTGGGCCGCACGCGCATCATGACTCCATGTCACTATGCCACTTCTTCACCGCTCAAGCGTCTATAACGGAAACAGACCGTGTTTTGATTTTCAATGGGGTATAAGAATGTTTTTTTTTGTATTTTTAAATACCTATAGTAAAAAACTTAAATAATGTTGGAAATGTTAAAACTATTGCAGCATCCTACAAAAAAGAACGTTATCACGAATTCGCGCAGTTCAATTTAGCTTGGAACCGTAATTTGATTACTACGTAATTATTCTAGCTGTCAATCTGAAATGTACCTTAATCATAGGAGTTTAAAACTGGCATTTGTGAATCCTACGGGTGGTTGTTAAGGCGGTGCCACGGGTCGTGGCTGAAGTCGATCAGAGGACGTGGCGACTCGTGGCACGCTCTAATAACTTCGTACATTTTGTTTAGACCGCGGACGTAGACGCAAGACGTACGTCGCTTGATCGGTGAGGTCGTGGTAGAAACTACATAGCGCCGCCTACATAGCGAGCGGAATTTTACCTACCAGTGCTTTCATGTTCGATAAGTATAACACGTAAAGGTCTTGTCTGTAATGCTGTTTGTGTCTATAAAAATTTATGAATAGCAGACCCACCTCATGAACGCTTACCTTTAGAGTACTGATTATATTTTTCTAAAATTATAGGTATGTACTTTCTACGACTTTTATATGTTGACTAAGATGTTTCCTGTTACTGTGTCATTTTCTGTTCCAATTATACATTTCTTGAAACGAATTTGTTTTATTTGAAATTCCTGCATTCCATGTTTTTGGGTCTGCGACGATTAGTTGAATTAATAGCTATTCGTAAAACCAACAATACATATTAAAAGGCTTTTCCCGCGGCCTGAAAAACAGCACGTCGATCCATTCCTTCCTTGAGTTACAACAGCAAAACCTCAAAAATAGGAGGATTTGCCCATAATCACCACGCAGGCGGGTTTGGTCATCGCAACAGATGGTAGTTGCTGCACAGAGAACGCTGCTGCTGTTCTCCGTTATCTTCCCTTGGTCGCCTCGTACGACACTCGCGGGAAGAGTTACACTTGCTACTCAATGCCCTGATTGTCCAGGATCCAGGCGTGGACATATTCCATATGCCACTACCTGAGTTCCTCAACAAATG
>DWLO01004173.1:0-10219 GCA_018245335.1 Dalla quadristriga | reverse complement strand
AGATGTAAGTATTAGCTACGCTTAGCGGCATAATTTTGTTATGTTATTGCTCATTCTCTGTAAGTGAATTTTTTTTTTAATTCTTAAGAGAAAATAAAGTCTTAGCCACATATCACTAAGCGTGCGATATACTCGACCATTTTAAACAGTCTAAAGGGGTACAGTCCTGAAGGGCTATGACTAAAGAACCGTTTGATATCTCAAACCGTTCTTTAGACAAATGCTAACATGACTACCTAACACTCCCTTGCACAGTCCTCTTCGGTTGCTATTCTCATCGCGAAAAAATAAAAATGTTTGCATATTTAACGAATGAATGGTCTGGATGCATTACATTTATATCAGAGGCCACCATCTCAGTCCTCAGGGGTAGCAACGCACCGGTAGCGGGGCCGGAGGTGACGCCCGGATGTCACGAGTGCGAACAACCTCAGGGAATGTGCCGCCTGGGGACACACTCTTGCGGATCCTACTCAGCATTATGCTGGACGTTCGAGAACAACCAGCACTGGTCTTCCGCAGGCATGCCACGACTGCCACGATGGTGATGCCACGGCTGCCAGACAGTATACAGACATACTTAATGGATAGCACCTCTAGCCTATTCTAATCACGTAAATATAAAACTGTTTGAATATTAGCGAATGAAGTAGGTATGTTTCTCTTGCAAATAAACCCTGGCTTAGCGTACGTTGAGCGTTTCATTAGACAACAGAGAGCCGCTACCAGAGGCATGCCGCAAGGCAGTATTCCAGCCCACGCACTGTTCCCCCTATAGGCCTTGAATGTTCCAATAGATCATTGCGCGGGAGGACGGCTGCCGTCTGTGTGTGGTCTGCGGCTGAGAGGATAATTTGTTAAATTATATCTTTAAGCTGTCTTACATTTTAACACGTAGAACACGAGGATTGGTCCTTTAGAACGCTTAATTAGTTTCCAAGATTTATTTGCAAAGCCCGCTTTGTGAGTCAGGCTTAATTAGTAAACGCAAATTCTTACAGCAGTTAATGATAAGTTTCTTTGTACAATTACAATAAATTACCATGCAAACTGCAGCGCTCACTTTAAAAAACGCATAAACGTAAGAAGTAATACATTTCGTACTTTTATTATAAAAAAACTTTAGAGTCCTTGTCCTGCTACTGGCGGTAGCAAAAGTCCAGATTATCTCGCGTGCTAAAGCTCGTCAATATCAATCAAACAAAAAAAAACCAAAAAAAAAAACCGGTTAATAAACAGAGAAGAAAAAGGTACTGAACTGTTTTGTCTTTGCCTATATAAGATATATAGATACATTTGTTGGAATAATTCTAGTATTAGTTAGATCGTGTCAACTTGCACCCATAATTATATACAATATAACCGCCCTGGTCACTGGTGCCAAATCTGTAAATAGTCTCCATAATTCTCTCGAGCTTTTTCTTTATCGGCTTACTACTCTACGTTCGTAACATTATTTATGAGAACCTTTGTTTATGCGCAAAGATAATCAGCTACATTACTCCCCTTACCGGTAGCATGATAATTGTAATATCCAAAATGTGTTCCTGTACATTTCGGAAGATTATGTACAGGCAAGTTATAAAATCATACAGGAAAACGAAACACAATAACCTATGCATAGAATAAAGGTATATGAGATTATGAAACCAAAACACTTTTATTGTATTTCTCGTACATCTATTCTATTGATTCTATTAATTCTATTTATTATTAAAATTCTAAAAATTCTAATTATTATTCTATTAAATTTCTATTTATTAATTCTAGTAATACTATTGAGAATTAGGATAAATCATACATAATTCGAGTGTTGGAAGTTTTTAGGCCGCCAAGGCTTATCGACTGTTATCGAACGATAACAACTGGGGCCGATGGCTTAATTTGCTCTCCGATCTAGGTTGTTCTAGTATAATTTTGCAATAATATTTAGGATAAATCGATACTCGTTCCGAATCTAGTTTTGCCTCGTAAATCTGATACCACTCCATTTAAAACGCCATAAGCGTTATGTCCATTGGCCAGCTATCTTCGTCTGTCATCGTTTATCACGCTTTCACAGTTGGTGACTGATTCAATTTCTGCGTAATAGGTCACCTCCGATACAAAAGACGAGGGTTTTATGTTCTGTACAATTCTGACAGTGATAGCCGAGAGTATAAGATATCGGTTTTTTACTCGGTAGTCCCGGATTGGGAATCCCGCACATCGAATTTGAAAGAAAGAAATAGGTTTATTTCACGCGACATACAGCACAAGACAATACAATAATTACGCACCACATACCTACTTCTAAGAACTAACTTTCGATATAAGCGGTCCGATAGTCCCCAACGACTGAATCAAGCAATCTGGGTCGCCAATAACGAGTTGAATTAGACACCGGGGAATTGAAAGGCTTTAAAACTAAACAAAACAAACCGTAATTGGTGTTGATGAATACTAAAAACGAATTAATTTTCAACATAAAATGATTCGTAATTGAAAACGAACTGAGCCCGCAATTGAATCACTTACTTAACATCTAAGCATGTGTCATACTGCTTAAGATGGACACCAGGCGATAAATATTTGAACTAACAGCACCCTGACAGACGCAATCAACCGAAATTCAAATTCTATAATGTAATTCTAATTCCGCGACGCGAATTCCTGCGATTGTAATTTATAAAATACCTACTATTTAATGACAACTGAAATCTTATCCATCATAAGATAAAAATATGATGTGTAGCTACTCGTTGAGACAGCGAACGTTGGTGTTTTAGTAGGTCAGATTCCTACTAGGTCAGTCTTCTAAGTTTTAGGTGATACTCAAATACTTCTGTCCATTTTATACGACCTACGCTTACCCCTCATCTAAAAAATTATGTATAATTAGTTAGTTACCTTTTAAGGAATTTTCGCAAGTATTACCTATTTACTAACGAGACTTTTTCATAAATAAAGGACTATTCAAACGCTAAATTTGTTCAATCTATCTATCGCTGAATAACCCCAATGCCTTGTATTTATGATATTTTGCGTTTTTTGAAATGTTATTAGAAGATATGGTATAGTATTAAACTATGGTCCCAAAGATGAAACAAAACCCAAAGATGTAATAAAACTTTAATCCATTGTTTAAACCTGAGAGTGACCCGTCTGTCTAATATTTTGGCAATCAAATCGCCACACGCTAGACGTCGTGTCTGTGACGTGTAACAATAGTCATAGCCATGTTTCAAATAGAAGTTTTATAGTCTAGATCAGGCCTTCTCAGGAATGCGAAACGTCGTGTACTTAACTACTTGTACAAACAAACTTTATATTTACTTAAGTAAATTGTAAGGAACTTTATTGTCGTTAGTGGTACCGTATTCGTTTTATGGTAATCTGAATTGTTTAACGCCGAAGAGGAGTGGTCTGCTCAACCAATGTTGGTACTGAAATTCGCCTACTCCTAATCTCTGTGACAGTAATACTCTTACAGTATCCGTATATTGTACATATAGCTTGCCTGCAATGAACATTTAAGCTAACTGTGACATAAAAATGTGTGCTTATTAGAGAGGGAAATTTAAAAGTGAAACGAATGTTCTCGAGCTTTCACAATACATTCATCCAATCATGATCAATATCCATTACATTAATGTGACATGTCACGTGAAATTAGTAGGTAGAAGTAATGCCCGTTTTACTTCATCGAGTCATTTAACTCTTTATTTGGATTTTGTCCGAAATTAATTTGATTATTTTTTTTGACATCAATGAGTTATCTTTTAAGTCGAAAGTGATTCATTAGATACATACGAGTAGGTTGCGGGTTTAAGCCAAAAAGCGGTTTAACCTGCAGTTCTAGCTGGCTAATTACACTATGGGTAAACTAATGATCAAGGTGTAATCTGTATAGTATGCATACAGCAGTTACCCATAGATACACATAGATTTAAAAATGTAAGAAGATTTAAAAACGATAAACCTAATATGATAATAACTTAATATGAAAATGATAGAAAAATATGTAGAACCGGATATCAAAGAAACATAATCTTTAAAATCCCTCAATAACTGTTTCTATAATACCAGCATGCAAGAATAAACCGTGATCAGTATAATCCCTTCGAGATAAAGACATAAAGTGCGTTTGTGATTCTAGTTTCGGACTGGGAATCGTGTTCTTAAAAGATAAGTAACAAATTTAAGATATCTTTTATGGTATAAATGAGTAGGACGTAGGTATATGATCTTCAATTTTATGGTAGAACTACACTTTGCAGTTCACTTCGCCTACATGGGACGGACTTCTTTCTTTGATGTCTGCTTTTCATTATTTAGGTACTTATGTTTTTAACCGTCTTCAATAATGGAGGTGCTACGGTCGACCAGTCTGTTTGTGCGTATGTATGTTTGTTCGCAAATATCTTATGAACAGCTGAATGTACTCCGATGCGATTTTCACTACTCGATGGAGCTACTTTTTGGAAAAATTCTTAGGTATTATTATACCTAAGAATCTTAATTCTTCTGATATATCTTCTTCTGATATTCTGACCCTTAAGATTCTAGGTAAAATTTTATATGCATAAATATTAAAGACGTCCTTAGACCATAACATAGCTTTGGTCTAAGCCTAATACTAACAGGATTAGCTTACTAACTCGCATATACAATAATAAGATATACAATACAATAATATATATATAATACAATACAATTTTATACTATTTATAATAATGAATATAACGCAAGGACCCCGAATTATAAACACGGGGGGATTTCTTAAAATATACAATAAAAAAAAACTAACATAGCTTTTTTTCTTCGAATGCTTTCGAGGTCACAGATGTCCATGAACGGCAGTGGTTGATGGTACTGCGGGCTCGTTTGCTATTCACATTTCATTTTAAAAAAAACGCCGCCACTCAGCTGTCTCGGAACAGCGTGTGAGTGTATGCTCCAGAGCTCTTCAGTTGTAAGAGGCTCTAAAAAAAAGGTTACCTGTGGCTGCAGTGTGAGCTAGTAGGTTGTAGAAATTGTAGAAATTGTAGAAATGGTAGAAATTGTAGAAATTGTAGAAATTGTAGAAATTGTAGCAATTGTAGACATTGTAGACATTGTAGACATTGTAGAAATTGAAGAATTGTGTATTGTGGTTGTAGAAACAAGTATTATTATAGAAATTGTAAAAAAACCACCACTAACATGACTAAATCATGAAATTTTAAAACATACGGAAGATGTGCAGAAAACCATAAAAGCAGACGAAGATGCGCTTCCTCGGAAGTCAGTAACAACAACACAGAATACAAATGCCAGCCACGCCGGGCCATCATCAAAATCAGTATGACAATAAAACTCATGTTTTATTACTTAATCTCTCGCCATGTTTACACCGCACCTCATTTGAGGGTCGTAAAATGCTTTTTATTTTTGACCGTATCAAAACTTATCAAGTGTTACGAGGTTCCAAAAGGCGCCTTCGACTATGAAACTTTAGGCGAGCCGCCCATTGGTGACTATTTCACGACACACTAGCTATCGTGTCGCGAGCAACAGTAGAAAATTTGTGCCTCAAGTGGTTGCCTAAGCGACTGTGCTTTCTCTAACATTTAACCTAATGGTTGTCTGGAAGAAATCGCTACTTAACGGCGAGATCACCTTTTGTACATCTGCTGTAAGTTGTATCTTACTGAAAAATTATTTTACACCTGTAAATGTACACGAATGCAATTAATAAATAAATCAAAATTTATGCTTTTTTGTTAAACTGTTAAAATATTATATCTGTTATAGTAGTAGTATTACATTTATGATCCAATAAATAGCATTATAATAATAATAACTAATGAAATGTCGGGCTCGATTATACGAGCGTCTAAATAGACGCGAAAGAAACTTTTAACATACGACTGCTACTGGAGTGCTAGCGACAAAGTTGTCAGTGTGCGGTGGAAGACGCCAATGGACGCTCAGCTTTACGAGGTTCCAAGTGGCGCCTTGCTTTTGAATGAAACATTACCGTTGGTTGTATACAAACAACATTGAATGTCAGTCTGGGAAATTTAAGTATTTTTTACAAAGAAAATTTGGGTTAGAATTTTCCGGTAAATATAGATCTAAGCGTGTCTATAGTTTAACAGATTATTGTCTGATTGAATATTTAACGCAGAATTTAGGTATACATACTGTGGCTCTAATCTTAGTCTATGTGTGCGTAGTAAAATCTTATCATAAACATGTACACACAATCTTCTTTCTGCCTTTGCTCCAGGTTCAGTCATCCACTACTCCAGGCAAATCTCATCCTTCATGCTTCGATCCTCTCTTTAGCAGAACGAAAAATATCCTCTCTCACCTTCCGAATTAGTTGTCGTAAAAATCAGTCCATTAACAATATTACTCCAATTAGTTTAAAATAAGATACGAAAGTTACGACCGCTTAAGATCCATCCTTCAATAGTTACGACTTATGTTCATCAAGTGTTTCCTGAACGGTGCTTAAAAACAAATCTGTTTTACGATCCTCATTTACGACCGCACGGAATGATTTACGCGTTACACAGGAAATCATCCGGTTTTTTGATGCAATGAACAACACAAAATCACAATACGACACTCAACTCTGTTTAACGACAGTTTAGCGTCACTCGGGTTTTGTCGAGGCATCTGACGCGTTCGTAGGCGACACGAGCAGTTACTATCTCAAGGAACATCTCTTCTACATTCTCGTGTGTGGTAGGTAAGAGCAAATTCTTAGCTTACTAACTAAAATAACTGCAAAATTATATTACTGCGATTTAGTGATGTCAATAATAAATCATGTGTTTTATACAAATAGCTAGAACCAAATACTCCTTGTGGTGTATTTATTTATTTTGTAGATTGTGTACTACTTGCACTTAACGACACTCCAAACATTCCTGGAATTATTGAAATTCTAATTGATTTGTATTTATTTGATTTGAAAACCATTAAACAGTGACACGAGGATCGAATTTAACGATCGCACTTTATGTCATGTTTATATGAAGATCTTATCTTAAAGAATTATGGACTATTCATGAGGCTATTATTAAGTGGCTTAATGTAATTTAGCATATTATCTGATATTTAATCATATAATTAATATTTAATACTGGATCAAATATCCATAATTTGATTGAGGTATTTTTTCTGTATGACTATTAAAATTGTGTTTATCGATGTCAACTGCGCGTTCCGTCTGCCAGTGTTAACTTTCCAGATTTATATATCCATGAACATTTTCCGTTGAAAGTAAGTTACATTTTGCTTTTCATTGTAAGAATCTGAGTAAATTTTTTTTTTCTGAATTTCGTGCTCGAGAAATGTGGAAATAATGTCTATTTGAAATAAGGTACTTGAACAAAGAATTAATTGTATCCGTATTACATGTGACCTAGACACCAAACGAAAGCACAAAATAAGCTTGGACTTAGAACCATACATTTTCCTAGAAAATCGAAATGGTCTGTAAGCAGATACTTGTCATATTACCGACACCAATCGTATATCACTGAAAATTAAATTGCGACGCGTCGCAACACGCGTATCTTCCTGAGTGTTGGATTTTACGATGCTTTTACGGCCGCGATAAACCCGGCTAACCATATGTTTGTACAAATTGGAACTTCGATATGGAAGTCAACGAACCTAGATTATTTCTAATGTCCCTAACTAGTTTCGTGACGACGTTTTTCACAAGTTACTCGTATCAGCTATCAATGGGCATATTTATATCCGACCTCGAATGCCGACAATGCTTCTGTGGAACTGAAGTGAGCGTACTCTCTAAATTAACTGGACAGGTTGAAGCAATTGACACAAAGCAAAATCGATTGAAGGCTTGGCATCAGATGACGGAAGAAGGACCTCTGAATAGCGACTCTTCTTTGGTAGAACTAAGTTAAGCCGGCTCTAGAGATCAACAGGCCCAAGTAATGGATACAAAACATTATATTCCAATGAGAGAACAAAGATGTCGACTGGCGACATTACTTTTGAAGTAAACAGAATGGATTGATTGACGATTAGCTATGGTGATGTTTTGCTAACCGTACAGTCTTGAAACATAAGAAGAACTTTGGAGAAGGACACAGGCTAATTTTGAAAATCCTAAAGAATAGAGGTAGAAGAGTGGCTGAAAATTTGTATGGAAAAAAATATTTAAACCTGGTCGTACCACGGGAAGACTTGGATTTATTACTACAACTTACAGCCACGACAAATATTTCACATACTTAGTTGTATCTAAGATTACTCAATCAAAGGTACCTACTGGCTTCATTACCGATAACAAGGACAGATCTATTTCCAGTCAACACGAATTATTGGTATGCATGTGTACTAGAGTCACGACTAACGTTAAGCCATGGTTTTATTACTTTCAAACTGGTAATCACTCGAATTTCCTTGTTGGGAAAGTATTTTAAAATGTTATTTGAATGGCCGCAATACCTAATAGTCCACTACAGGGCACCGGTCTCTCCTCTCAACTGAGGAGGCTTGGCGAGTGAGTGGAGGGTGGCCAATCCGATTATCGGAAGATTTTCAGGTCGCCAGAAGGCCTTCGATAAGACTTAACGACTGTTATCTGACGATAACAACCGGTGCTAACGGCGTGACATGCCCACCGAAGCATGGAAGCACTCAAGAAAGGTTGGCTACTAGCGGTGACCCATCCAACTACCGCCCATAACCGGCGCCGCTTCACTTATCAATCAGTAACGATTATATAATCGATATAAGATTATATAACGATTATAAAATCTAATTTGAATATGATAAACGTTTCAAATGGTTTCGCAAGAACTAAATTATAATAGCAGCTATCAATTAGGCCTCATTAAAACACGTGCCAACTTAATCCGCGGAACTTAAACTTAGGCTGCCAGCTGTCGGATGTAAATCATCTAAATTAAATATTCGCTTTCCAACTTCAAAAGAAAAAGGGCACGGGATGCGAAGAATTGAAAGAGAACAAAAAAATCCCTTTAAGGAATCAGTTGCAAGAGTTCGTTCACTCCTCGCTAGCCCGCGGCTTTGCAAACTAACTATTGGACCCTCAATTTATGATTACCGAGTTCCACGCCGATCACGACGTGTGAGACCGCCCTGAAACTACCATTGCTAAATTTATATAACAACTGCCAACCTAAAACGCACTTCAGCGGGACGACAATGAGTTCAATTTCTGTTGTCAAGGTTAAGAGCTTGGAGCAACATTCATATGTTAAAGGTATTGAAAACGACCAATACGCGAATACAATCGTAAACAATAAAGATTTTAGGATGGTTATAGTTAAGGTTGCAATTCGTTTACACGCACTTATTGCCAAAATCTCTGATATCTCAATCGGTAAAGAGTGTTCTCTCGAATTTACGAGTACGTATCATCGGAATCGCTGATTGTTAAATGTTATCGATCGATTCTTTGCTTTTCGACGATTTACAAAATTGTTTAATAAACACACGTTATACTTTAGGCTATCGATCAAAGTCGTATTTTTTATGGGGTAAATATTGAAAATTTATTGGGTTAACTTTGAAAATAATACTGATTTATACAGCTATTGAGTTTCAATAATGGTCGGTTGTTACTGAAAACACTATGATTGGTCCATCTTTGTGTTTAGAATGTTTATGTGTTGGTTGATCAAGTTCTTTTTAATTCCCAACTTAAGTTTTTCTTTTGAACGTTGCTTGAAGTTTTTTTTTCACTAATTGTGATCATTTATCTATGGCTGCCAAAGACGTTGACTGCCCACCGACGTATTTAAAGTTCAAATTTGCACGAAAAATCAGATGAATGCGATATCCAATGCATCGTTTTGCGTTACGCGATTAACCTGCTGGTTAGTATGTTGAAGCTTAGAAGTAAATGTTTATAATGTGCTTAAAGACACATACTCGTGGTAGGTATTTCTATTCTATTAGTTTTAAGAGTTTTCTAAGTTAGTCCAGACAACCACATGGTGAGGAGGGAAAGAATACAGCTATGAATAAGGGAGGGTTCACAAGAAAAGACCATAAAGAAAATATACATGAAATATTCAACTATACGTGATAACGAAGCTCACTTGATAGATTGAACAAAATGAAAGAAAGCCAGAAACAGAAGATAACAAATTAAGTTAAGGTTGAAGATAGTGAGATTTGACTTAATATTGAATCTTTTAAGTATAATCTGTGGCGGAATAGGTTGTGGTTTGCCAACGAT
>DWLO01004172.1:0-10222 GCA_018245335.1 Dalla quadristriga | reverse complement strand
TTCACATTTCGCATCTATCTCGCTCGCACATTCTAACATTTTCAACGATTTTAAAAATCTAGGTAGACTTTAGCAATGTCATTGTTGACAATAAAATTACGAACATTCAAGGCATATTTTATTTTTCATATACCTAATTTTTCATAGAATAAAATGGCAATAATTGTTTTTGCCTTTTCATCTATCAAAAACTATGTATATGAAAAAGAGGACCTTTCGTCCTTATTGATCTGTCAACGTTGAAATGCGATCGGGTGTTCGCAGGCCACGACGGTTAATGTTAACTAGAAGACCTTGCCAAGAATTGATATTAGGATATAAAATAATAATAAAAGCCTATATTTGCATAAAAAGCCATTTCCCGTCGACATCCAGAAAAAAATACGAGTAAATAATTTCTAAAAAAAAACTTTTGTCATCACATTTGCGTCCAACCTCAATGAACATAATAAGGATCATCTGTTTATATCAATGTTAAATCGTGTTCTCATTCCGTGAAACCATATGAAATCTAAGGTTACTTTATTGCTATCGTTAACGAAACATTGATGATTTACGTATTTTTTCTTCATTAGATAAAACTATAGCTACGGGCGCAAACAAAGTGGCATAATGTCTACTTAAGTACTACATCTGATTACTTTGATCCATACCCTAAGGTTGTCTGGAAGAAATCGCTTCTTAGCAGTAAGATCGCCTTTTGTATATCGTATTTTTATTGTTTCGTATTGTGTATGTGTTGTGTATCGATGGTGTACAATAAAGTGTATTATTGTTATTATTATTAATTTATATTTATTTATACACGCATATTTCATAGGCAAAAGGCATCACGTGCAGAATTATGTTAAATACCTATTGTGACAATAAATTAGTCATTAAATCCTACATTATATTTGGGAAGTAGAGAATTCTAGAGACAGAAATTTAGAGAGATAATCTTACCTTTGCATAACAATATTATGTTTATGAAATTGTAATGTATAATCGCAAGAATAGGCAATTAGGCCATTGAATGTTATGGATTTATATGATCCAAGTTACACTGTTAAAACTAGGAACGGGCACAAACTAGCGTTCCCCAAGTGCTGCCTTTATTGGAAAAGTCATTCATTTATTGGAATGTCTGTCCGAATATACCTACAATAAAATTCCGGCTGGGGTTCTATCGCTACCTTTATAGAGGCTTAAAAATCCACTAACCAAACATTGTGTTGCAAAGCTTATAATGACATTAAAGACTATTTAAATGATAGAAAGGCTTGGGATTGAATTAATTCCTTCCAGGCTATCGCTATTTTCAATATGTATTAGTTTTAAAGCAGATGGCAGTGGCGTGATATTGGCGCACGATTTGCTGTTTCGGGTCTATTCAATATCATACGAAAGTAATACTGTAACAAAGATTGTTATAATTTAAGTACCTTTTTTAAAAATAGTGCCGAGACTTGTTTTCATTGGGCTTTTTTTTCTTCCGGCCTACCCTAGATCAAATAGGATAAGTTTGTACACTTGGGTATTTGACGTCCTTGTTAACTTTTGACATTCCCATACAGTTATTTCTGCCCAAAAGGTCTTAAACACTACGAATATGTAATACCTACGTTTAAAATAATTATCCCACTAACACACATTCGAGGTGAATCCGTACATTCTGTATTGATTTCGAAGCAGGTAGGTAGTTGGAAGCCAGTTAAGTGGCTAGCTCTGAAAGTCAAGGGCCGTCTGATCTCATTACATTGCAGTAGGAAGTGACACGGAGTCAAGTTGAAGGGTGAAGAAAAGGATCTTGTGTAAGCACTGCTATAATACTCAAGATATACTTAGATATAGTCACTCGCATAGAGTTCTCTGCTTCGTTCGTGTAGTATTTGTTTCAACACGCTATTCTTAAGTCAATGTGTAAAATGTAATGGAATCTGAGGCACCGAATGTTAGTCAGTATCAGCATGCAATTAGGCAAGTGTTCATTCTGAAGACAAAACCATAATATGATAACATTAATAATTCTATTCTATTATTAATAATGTTATCATCGGGTCTATCTGACCGATAGGACCTCCAGAGGACCTCCTCATGGACTCCATAGCAGTCGTGTGGGAGCTGATTATATATTTTTCCTTACGATTTACTCTAAATATGGACGGTTAACGGTGGCATAAGGGAATCCTTCCCGTGGTAGGTAAGAGCATTTGTAAGTATTTTTTAGATCTATCATATCTGAGCCACTATGCGATTCTTAGTCAGTACAAAGTCTAGATTGTGGTTGGATAGTAACTGAATGTGATAACTCTTATCTATATTTTAATCACATTAAAATTAATACATAAATTTCAATTTCTCTAATTACGTAGGAATAGTCTAGTTTCAGAAATAGTCAGAAACTTTTATTGACAAGGGTCGCATTGAATTAAATCAGGACTGAAATTAAATTTGTAATCGGTAAAGCTATTTTGGGTTCACTTGCAAACACTTTGGAACGGAGTTCATGGATGGTCGGGTTTTGAAATATTTGGTTACAATTAATTAAGATCACTAACAACATTTGGCTTTTGTTTTCACCACTTCATCTTGATTTTCTATCAAGCACAGGATCCAAGTACAGGTTTTTTAATGTAATGTAAGTAAATACATAATAACCTTTCGTATTTGACTGGTCACCTTGGCTCCAATCCATTACCGGTGCACTGCAGGGCACGGGCCTCCTCTCACAACTGTGGAGGCCTGGAGCGTACTCCATCACACTGATCCAATGTGGATTGGAAAAACGACACATAGTCCACTATAATTATCTTCTAGGTAGGTAAACTACCTGGAATTAACTCTCGTTCGCGTCGGTTGGGCCAGTTACGATATGTATACTGTAGTCCAGTCAGTTAACTATAAATTAGTATATTCTCGCCTAGTGCTCGCTTTTAGTTTAAGCGTTACCGGTAACCACACCTTTCAGACCTAAACAAATTGCTTCACGCTAGAAAATTGTGTTTTTATAGATGCGGTTTTTAATAACATGTCTCTATAACAAGTCTGGGTCCAGCATTTTACTTACACCTACGAAAGTAACTACTAACCCAAGTTTCTTGATAAGTTTCTCGATGACCGTGGAATAGCAGGCGCAGGACAAGGAATACATGGCCATCCCCCAGCACCCGAATCGGACACCCGCCTCGTACTCGATGCGGCTCACACTGCCTATCGGCGCCTGAAATATTATGTAGAGCGATATTAACGTTACGTCTATAAAGTAGTTTTCATTGCATACTTTGTTAGTCTAGGCGCTAAAGGGTTTGTTTTTGTTTAGAATTTAATTTGAATGTTAGAATTGAGTAAGTATTTGAGACAACCGAATCAATATCTTATTTTGAACTAGCTAACTTACAGATCAATCGGACAATCCTTACTAAATTACGTCCGCATATTTGAGATAAACGAATAGCAGCCCACCGGTAGACTAGGGTCTTACCACACAAATGAGGAGAACGCACCACTCTTCCATTGCGAATTGAGGGAGAGTTTGGTGATCTGATGTTCTCAGACCTCCCGAAGGCCTCAGATAAGACTTAACAGCTATCTGCAGACTACTTTCAGACTTTAAAATTATGGGAGAGGGAGATCCCCAGCTCGTAAAAACAGTAAGCCAGCCATCTTTAAAATAGATAGGCAGTTTTTAGAGTATTTACGTGTCAGTAACCTTATCATGTACCAAATGTGTATGAGTACAATACTATCTTCCATCTCATCACCGATTTCTGTATGAAATTACTATCTTGACAGGTGTTTCCAGCATATCAGTCTCGTAAAAAGAATACCTACATAATAAAGTTAAGGCCCATACCGGACGGTTGATATGTTGTACATCTTACTGTAACTGTATACAATTTTTTTGCCTAGATTCATACCTTTAGACATAAAAACGCCCGATATCGCTCTATTTCGAGCAAAATATTGGCATTACTGTCTAGGGCGCCATTTATTCTCCCTTAACCCCTGAGACACGCCTGTGTGCCTAATAACACGTGTAATATACATACATAATATGGTTAATATTGTGCAACTCCTTAGAGGTAAGCTGTTTAATCTATCAGTACCTACTAGAGCTGATCGCATAGAATGACTTGGTCGAAAATTGTTCGCTACACCAAGGAGTCTCCTTCACAGTCTTATTACTGACGCATACTAAACCACTAATATTCCTATTAACTAGAATACTAACAGGATCGACTAACTAACTAACCAACAAGCATTCTCTCGCACGATCCTATCCGAAGTTTGTCACAGATGTCTATGGGAGTCAGTGGTTGGCCAGTCTGCTATGCATATGATATGAAAAATAATAATAATGTGCCGATGTCTGAGATACGGTTTTTGATATGCATGTATTTATTGTATGTTGGGATATAAATATGTTAAAGATATCGAACAGTATTATATAATCTGTCACCTGAAAAATGAAATAAAACCTACAGTAAAAATTGCTTATTCAATAACATTTTGATAACTAAATTAGGAAGTGTTTGGAGTTTGCCTAAATACAATACAAGTTAATAGTAACGTTAATATTTGTTGATTGTAACCTCCGAAGATCAAGCAGGTGTTTGTATTGTGTTGCTATTTGCTGAATAAATACAGAATGTATGTACAGTAAATAATTATTATCATTATTAAATAGAGAAATGTATATCATATTTGTGTAACTATTCTAAGCGAATATTGAAACAACTCACGGCAGGATTCCCTCCAAACACTGCCTCTCCCACAAAGTCGGTGAAGTAAAGAGAGTAGCACACGTGGGCCATCCAGCAGAAGAGGTTGGTGAGGCAGACGACGCGGAGAGACTTGGGCATCATCACGATGGACCTGAGGTAGTGCTGCAGGGAGAGCTGCTCCCCGCCGTGCGGCAGCTCGGGCACGGGTATCGTGATATCCGCTACCCCATTCTGCGAACGCGTAACAACATATGGAAGGAAAAGTAGCTCAATGGCTCATTTAACAAAGAATAGAATGCACGTTTATTTCGTCAAATAAAATACTGCAACAAAATACGTCACAGTTTCCTAGAGTATCATATGTGATACAATAGTAGTACAGAACAATCATCATTCGTCAAAACCCTTATATAATATTACGCCGACCCCAAATACTGTGGGATAAAAGAAAGAGATTTGATAGTTATGTATGCAACCAACGTGCAATGGAGCAACGTGGTTGATAACACCCTAGACCTCGTTATCAGTTTATAAGGAGGCTGCTCGTGCCCAAATAGAGCGCTAATAGCTTGGCACCAGCTCAGTTTTGTTCAGTGAGCCGTATGTAGTACCGTTTTTGGATGTCTGCGAAAGTATATTCTCCACGACCTCATTTTCATTGAAGTCAGTGATCTCCTGCAAGACTCAGTGCCAGGCAGGATGTTTCCAACTCTCGTACATGAGCAGCTTCTTCAAGGGTCATCCCGCTTCAGTAGTGAGAAGTGAAGAAACTGGAGCACAGCAGTGGAACGCTATTAGCTATGAATTATAGTTACCTCAGTTTCATTAAGCGAGCCGTAAGTAGTAGCGTTTTCAGATGTCTTCAAGTGTTCTTTCTCCACGACCTCCTCATCGATGTCGGTGGTCTCCTGCAGAGGCTCAGCACCGGCTGGGATGTTCCCAGCGGGCTTCCGGAGAGCCTCGTGTCCATGCAGCTGCTCCAAGGGGATCTCCTTGAAGCTCGTCACCGTCGCCGACACGCACGCCACGAATATAATCGTTATGAGGGAGAAAACGGCTCTGACATGACCGCCGAATAAAGCGCCTGCAAATTATACATTGAGCTGGAGATCACTTCTAATTTGGTTAAGTGCTCGGTGGTACTAATATTATAAAGCGTATTTGTTGGTTTATTGGTTGGTCCTTCTTCCACGCTGCAACGAAGGAACGGATAGACGTGATTTTTATGAGCCGGAGAGTGACATATGGTGCTTTACTCCGTGATAGATATAGGAATTGTACGCGGGCAGAGCCGCGCATAAGTTCTAGTAGAGTATTCAGTCAACAAGGTACCTATTGGTACCTAAGGTACCTATTTACAATAAAAAATTACGGACAATTTAGGTATTTTTTAATTTTTGTTTACCTAGTTTTTGTTAGAGAAAAAGGTAGAAAACAATTATTGTGAGTGTGTAAGCGTTTATTTATTGCCATATATTTGTCAAAAATTAAATGTCCGTAATTTTATTGAACACTTACAGCGCTGGTGGTCGCGCGACCAATCCCAATCCGGTTCCGTCCGACAAATAGATGGGTGACCGCTAGTGGTAACATATCTTAAGCTCTTCCGTGCTTCGGAGGGCACGTTAAACCGTCGGTCCCGGTTTTTATGTTACGTTATGTACTTGTTAAGTCGTTAAGGCTTTCGGCTGGCCACAAAAACTTCCGATATTCGGGTTGGCCACTAACCGCTCCACTAATACGTATTGGAGCGGCGTGGTGGAGTATGCTTTAGGCCTCCTCAGCTGTGACGAGACACTCTTGCCCTGCAGTGGCCCATTATAGGTTGCAGCCAATTTTCTTGGCAACAATGATATCAAAGCACATTTTTTTAAAGTCTGTAGTGTATTCATGATTGTTATAATTAAGACAGTAAAGTATCGTTTACGTGAACCGGACGTGAACAAGTTTTATAAGATCATTGAAAATATTTGCATATGCAAGCGAGGGTGATGCAAAATGCGACTGACCCCTTAAGCAAGTAGGCTTGTTAAAAAGTACTAGTATTTTATTTTTACCCAGGGTGGTTTCATCCCAGTTGATGCCTCCAAGTGCATACCCCATAAATCCACCCAGACCGGCCATTATAGTAAACGTGCTTAGGCCTTTTGCGTGGTCCTCTGGAACAGAATAAAAGGTTCATAAGTTTACCTTGCATATAAACAAAAAATACAAAGTATATAAACAAAAAATAAATGCTGTTCGTTGGTAAGCGGATCACTTGAGAACGGCTATAGTCAGAATATGAATAATATGAGAGTCAAATATGAAAAAGAGTGGTTTTTTATGTAGTTTATATGTCATACTAGCTGTTGCCCGCGGCTGGAACCGCGTTTATTTATTCGGAGTCAAAATTTTCCTACGACCATATCCTTGGCTACCTCTCTACACTATTATTTAAAGATCGGTTCTATGATTTAGCTGTGAAGACGTAATAAACAAACAAACTAATTTTCACATTTATAATATTATAGATAGTGTGCTGAGGTTATCAAATGCGTCTGTCAAAATCAGAACTAACTTAAATTGTCAGTTGAACAGTAACTGTTCATCCGTGCATTGCTTACAAACGGCAGGAAAACAACATAAATACAGATACAGTTGCGGGTAACAGCTAGTTGAATATACAATAAAAACTAAAAAAGCTATAAATTTAATAAACTAAATAAACTTATATAAACTTTACTTAAGGTTGTAGCATACGCAACGTGTACGGGACGGGACGATTTTTGGCCATTGTTACATAAAAAAATACCGTACAAAATATACATGACGAGTGACAACATATATTATGTTTTTTCACGTGCGGTCCCGTCACATCTGTTATCTGTCCTGGACGGGCAAACACACGTTACGTATGGTACGACCCTTAGTCGTTTTAATAGGGGAGACATGCATATGAACCAAATACTTTAATTGAAATATCGTAAAAACTTTATACTTGCAGTCATTATAATAATTTTATTTCAATCCTGTTCGAGGTGGCATGGTCACATCATTGCCATGACCAGGGTCCAGTCCTTTTCGTGATACCATAATACCTATTCATTCACTTTACATGATTTCATATGTAATTAATAAAATCAAAGGAAATAAAGTCTTAGTTGTTTACAGTCAGCGTGTTAATATTTTCCTTTCGTTTTTCGACGTTATCAAATATTTTGTTCTCGCAAACATGGCGACAACTCAACAAGTGCTGCTAAGTGTAAACAAGTATACAATTGAAAAATGAAAAACCTGACTCATATCAGATAATCGGCCCTATAAAACAATTCAAAAAGTATGGGACTTTGTTAAACCTCAGTTTCTATATTCTCTTACTATTGTTATGAATTAGAGATAAGACAATAACTTTAGTATTTTGGTTTGAGCTACAACTACTTCAGACCAACCAATCAGGTGTATTCTGAATATTCAGTATATAACTTGAATACAAGTAATGTACGCAACTGCATGAAAAGTACAGACAATTATGTTTATGCTTAATTTCATTGAGTACAAGTAACCGTAGCAAACTTTAATGAATTTTAAATTTAATATAACATGTACATTGTACATCACATATTGAACCCAATGTTATCTGTGATTGCGGACATCCGCTAATATGAAGTTGTAGTTTAAGGTAGAAACCCTTAAATATGTTGGTGTACATTTTCATTGTTACATGTGTGGGAGGGAGGGAGGTGCTATATGCATGAAAGTATACACCATCATATTATGTTTTGCTAGCGGGTTGTTGCAAAGTAGAGTTAACGTAAGTTTATAACAATGGATTTCCGCAAAACAACGCCTGATAGTATGAATTGTATAAAAAATCCTCGTGTTTTATTTAAGTAAACTAAAGTGCACTATCAGGGCACAATATAATTGAAAAAAAGTTCAGAAATATCTGAAAAGATTGCATTAGTGCTCGCTACAACAATGTAGAGCGGCAGTGACCAAACAGAGTTATGTAAATGATTTTTTGGTGTAGAGATAAATAGGTACCTATATTCTTTAAAAAATATTCTCGAGATAAATCAATCACGGCCAGACATGTGATAAAAAGGCTTATTTTGGAGACACATCACGGCGACCGCTTAAACACGATCGTGTAGTCACATGCCGTGACGTTGCCCCTCGTACAAATATTTAATGTAATTAATTGTACCTATCTATCAAACTGGGTTAAGGATACTGCTACCTGCTTTGTGTCAATATGATGTAAAACCTCTAAATACTGCAAACAGTAACCGATTTTTGAAGTATTTAGAGAACAAGACTGCATACTACATAAAACATACCAAAACATTGACATACACTGCAGATAGCACCACTATACCACTATCAATTTAAAGCCCTTGCAAGATTCGTGTACAATCGCAATACGCCTAATAGACATTTTATGCATTAAAATTGAGTTAGCACTAATAAGCGCTACGAGTACACTACAAGTTTTGAACCTATCTCAAAGCAGGGGAAAAATTTTGTAAATCAATAAATTATTCAAATGAAACATAAACCCAACCTGACGAAAGCAGTTAACTAATATGAAAAAAACAAGCTCTAAATAAAAAAAATTACAAGTCAACAAGATAATCATTTTTGTTGGTAGTTTAGAAGTGAAAACTTGTTACGAGTTCTCCATATTGTTTTGAAAGCGCCTTGAAAATCCTTTGCCAAACGCCAAAATCTTTGTCCAGTATGGTGTACCTTGACCCTTATGAATATTGTTTATTGCACACCTTTGTAAACCTATGGTCCATAACCCACATAAAGTGTCATGCTAAGAAGAAAGTACGTAAGTAAGTAAGTAAGAAATTTATTTATTTCAATCATCGCAGCGCTATCTTAAATACATCTTAAGTTCTAGGATACGTTACATCATTGCTTTGTGAGAGTTTTAGTCCTTACTAAGTTAGGTTAACCTGTATGATGCCTGTCTCATGGCAATCTCAAGAAAACTGACAATTAAAAAAAAAAAACTTTACTTAGATGAGGTATGCATGTCGTGTGTGTGTGTATATGTTTGTGTGTATGTGTGTGTGTATAGGTTTTACAAGCAAATCAATGACAAACAAATCTGACCTGGAACTGTCACATCGAGCAGATAAGCCCGGGCGGGGCTCTGGCAGGCGTCCGCATCAAAGTCCAGGAACACTGTGCCTAGAACGGTGAAGAACACTCCCCAGGGATGGTAATTGTCTTCCCGTTTCTCCAAAGCGGTGCTTCGCGGCCCGAGCACAGAAGCCAGCTGTGTCCTGTTCAGGGGTCTCTCGTCACCGAAAGCATAGCCCATGTATTCCCCATTTGGGACCAAAATCAAACCTGGAAGCAGACTGCTGGTATGAGAGGCGACGGGCATGAATTTTAATATAATTATTTTTCTCTTTTATGTTCTTACACCATGAAAAATAATAATCTGGACCGATAGACAAAAATTCTAATGTAATAATTCTAAGTATGAGGTACTGCACCTTGGCTTCGGACCTCTCAAA
>DWLO01004171.1:0-10225 GCA_018245335.1 Dalla quadristriga | reverse complement strand
CGAATAGGACCGTAAAAGGAACTGGGGATGTTAGTCCAGTTAGTATGAGATGTTAATAGGAATGTTAGTTGGTCAGTGTGTCGCCGTGTGTCGACGCATTATGTATTTATTATGGCCGGGATGAAAGTGCTTACTTATTATTTATACTGATTAATATCTTGTGTATCAGAGTTTATTAATTATTAAATTTAATAAAAAAAATCTTGAATTTAAAAGAGATAATTAATTAAAAAAGTTATTGTTTTATAAATATTTTTAATAATTAATTTGAAATGACCGGCGGTTCGAGGTTTGACAGATCTCATGGGCGTGAGCGGATGGTTGGAGCTGCATGTTTGCTAACTTATAAACAAAGAAACATTATTATTCTCGCTTCGCTATCCGTATCGTATGGTATCGTCGCATCGATACAAAGTTAAAGAGAGTCGCTTGAAACATAAAACTCTTTTGTACAACCTCACTCGTGATTGCCGAGTGCGCTTCAAACTGTTTGCAGTTAATATTGTTGACAGTGTTGAGTTGACAGTTTTGTTAAGTGTTGAGTGCGAGGTGAGACCGTGAAATACAGTTTACTGCAAGGAAATTACTGTGAAATAAATTTATTTCTACCTTTTATAATGCGCTAACTAACAGTCCATCGCACAGTTTGAGGTCATCCTATTCGAGGTTCACAGTTGTCTATGGGCAGCAGTGGTTCGTGGGACTGCATGCTCGTTTCCTATTCTCATAAAAAAACATGAAATAATAATAATTTTGTACTAAGTTACACATGCCGAGTGGTGACGGCAGAAAATATATACTTGTCACCAGGGGCGGCTCTAGCTCGTGTAACGCCCGTGTGCAATGAAACCCTGGCAGCTTCTGTCATATCATTGGTGTACCATGATGGTCCAAGACGATGCTCTTAGCTGTCTCAGGGAGCGCCGCGGCGCCCCCTGAGACGGAGGCGCCCGTGTGCATTGCACACCCTGCACTATAGGTTAAGCCGCCCCTGCATAGACGAACACTAGTTCTATTGTTTTTGCCTGTTAGATTTTTGGTATAAATTTGTAGAAATATTCTATTAACTAATAACTTTCTTGAACCATGTCGCACCTGTGTGTGAAAACCTCATATGGAAGTTCAATCTACAGACCACTAGTTTGCAGTAGCACGAATCGATGCATTGTCGATTGATGGTTCACACTGAAGCCACCATGTCACAGCAGAGATGGAACACCTCGAATGAAATATAATATCAACCTGACACATGCAGGATTTGTTGTTTTCTTTATGGCATCAACAGATGGAGAAACAGATATCCACGAAATTAACATGGACAAACCAAGAGAGTCCAATGTGTTGCCAGACTCTTTACGGGGATTCTATTTGCACTTATTCTAAACACTGCTTGTAAATATGCTTCGGGCACATAGATCGAAGCTCATTTTATATGAATCATTGCAGGGAAAAAAAATTAGCAAAATGTAGTCAGTTCTTTTTATAAGCGTTGCTACAGCCAAATGGTATCCTGGAAATTGAGTAGAATATCAAAGGTAATTCACCAGTGTCTCGCTCTTTGTCAATTCCAATATCGGTTTTCTTATTTAATTTGACTTTCCACAGAACTGGAGTAACATTTTGCATGACTTCTTACATGATTTGACATAATAATATGGCTGAACCATCTCTGAAATGTCGAAAACGCATGATCCATCGCCATGTGTCTTCACTGTGACTTTGCATATAACCTTGCTAATAATGAGCAATGATGTCATTCAAAATATTCCTAATTTACATAATAATATACACATATTAGTCGCCCTAATAACTTGTGTAGATAATGTGTTTCATATCAGAGATATGAAATTGTTATCAGATTGCTTGTTTGGACTATAACACTACCACTAGCCAAATTGAACTTTAAGCATTCTATACAGATTTATTTATTCGATCTAAAAATACTCCTTTCTGTTCCTGTAATTTTTCATACCTTTTTAGAACTGTTTTCGACAACTCCTCACCTTAAGGTTGTCTGGCATAAATTGATACTTAGCGATAAGGCTGCATTTTGTACATCTATCATAAGCTTCTTTGTATTTTTTTTTATGGTACAATTATGAGTATAATAATAATATGGCAGTGGAATGGAGATAAATAGATGATGAAGGAGACCTGGCCGCGGAAAAAGGAGCATAGGCTGCCCTTTGACAAAGTGGATTGATGACATGAAGAAAATAGGGAGAAACTGCTGGATTCAGAGCACAAAGAACTGGTTGGAGTGGCGTTGATTAGACGAAGTCTATGTCCAGCAGTGGACCTCGAAAGGCTGATGGATGGAAGGTTGAGATGATGGTGATGAACGATTATAAGACCATCCAAATCAAGAGTTGTCGACTTGCCTGCCTAAGAGCATGTCTGTCTGTCCAATTTTGATGCCGTTTCTTTTGTCCTTAAGCTAAAACACATTGAAAATGGTTACCACTTGTGAGTTTCAAATTTCAATTTCAAATCAGTGGTTTTAAATTTTACTTGATATCTATTTTAAGATAAACTTTTCTAATATTGGCAAACTTTTCCTGTTCTTTTCTTTCACAATAAAACTACTGAAATAAAATGCTGATTTTTAAGAATTCGAATTTCAAAGTCCAAACTTTTTTTTAACAATTACCTACCTAATTCAAGCAGAGGCATTCTTGCGGTAAGCCGCCAAACGAGACATTGGTATAACACAATCGATACAGTATGTAACACAAGGTCACCTATATTGCCTAATAAAGACGGCGGATGAATACACAGCGACATAATGCTCTGCCTCAGTGATATCAGCGCTAATTTATATAATTTAATGAGTCATCCGTCCGCCAGCTTAAATTGGTATACCGGCCAGTGACAAATAACTATGTAACTTTAAAAAGTTTACGCCAGAGATAGAACAACAAAACAAACTTAACTCAACTCTTTGACTTTCATGTGATGATAGTTGCAGAGCGGAACGAATTAAATACGATCGCTACAAAACTACTTTTAAAAGGAATGCAAGTGAAAATTACCTTGTCCAAACATTTCAATTCCTCAGTTGGATAAACTGTTTTCTCACACCTTGCGCAAGTTTTATTCATTTTGAACTATTTCACTCGTAAACACCACAAATAAATATTGCCACCAAAGTTTCACAGAACAACACAAAGATACACGATCCACGAACAAAGTTTACGATTCACTTTTGGGAAAACACTCACGAGCACGATTTCTGTAGCATCCCCGAATGCGCATGCCAAAAAATGATGAATGGCGGCGTTTATGTTGCAAACGTTAGACATTCGTAATTCAAAAATCTACCAAAATGGCTCAAATTTTCTACCAAATTGAAGGGTTTTGTAAAAATAAAATGTACTGTTTAAAGTAAATTTATAATATAAAGCAAAATAAAATGTAATAACTATGAACACATGCATTTATCTTTTTGCAAAACTGCTAAAGCTTCGTTGAACAATTGTTTCGAAGTTTGTATCATTTCCGTTAAATGGTTATAATCATCTTGTTTTTCTTCTTCGATCATTCTAAGTTTATCCTCCATTATTTTTAACTTTTCCTCAGCTAATTCGAGTTTAAATTTAAGTTCATCTCTATCTAAGGCTTCGGTTCCTTCCCCTGTAGGAGATTCCGATGACGTAGTCTCACTTGGTTTATCGATAACAGCTGATAAAGACGAATTTCTTTTGGTAACCAAGTTATTTGCAATTCCACCTTCATTTTGTTCCTTTCCAATTAAAGTCTTTGAAACTTTTGAGCCTCGTCTGGAGTCTTTCAAGATTTTAATTTCTTCCTCTAACGAAGCCACTCTCCTTTCCAACCGTCTTTTCTTCTCTTTCATTTTCCTGTACGTCCCTTCCAATTCATCCCAATTATGTCGTTCAATATCCAATCTCCCATTTAACGTAATAAGTAATTCAGAAAGTTTTTTAATTTCATTATCTGTAGCTGTTTTCATGGGAGTGAAGAACACACTTTGCAGTGAACATTCCTCATATCTCAGCAACTGAGCTCTTAATTCTTCAATTTTTGATGCCTTCTCCGTGGCTTGTTCTCGTAATGCGATTATTTTGGCATCCGTGTTTTGTATTAGCTTTTGATATTCTCCAATTTCTGCATGCATTTTGTTCATTTTACATGTGTTTTCTCTAAGAATGTCTTGGTAGTACAGCTCCAAACTCTTGATTTGGTTCTGGAAGTAAGTATAATAAGCTGTAAACCGTTGACCGTGTCTGTATTTTGCTTCATTTCTAATGACATGTTTATACTAGTTATCCGAAAAACTGTCTAACCGTCATATACTCGTATACTTAACCTCCCTTGAGTACTCCCTAGAATACTCCCTAGAGTTAATTTAACTTTATAATTTATTTGACATTTTTCATAAACAAGAGGTTCTGTCTAGAATCTAGAACGGTAAGATCTAAAATACCTTTTGTTCATTGACCAGCAAGTCATCGTGGTGACTCTTTTCAACAAGAGTCTGCATCTTTTGTCTTATCGTAGTTGCATCGCATTCAAGATTCCTGATTCTGCATCTAGCACCATCTAATTTCTTCTTCTGTTCCTGATTCTCATTTTTCAGGTAATCAAGCGTTTTCATGGCCTCTTCTACTTCTTTTTTTCTTTTTACTTCGATTTCTCTTATCACCTGAATCATGGAAATTGTAATTGGTACCTAGCTTTGTACGACGATTTGATGTGTATCTAGGTTATAGTTTTTATCTATTGTTATACTTCTTACTCTATCTATATTATTTTCTACAATTTTACTTGCCTGACTCTGATCCTTCTTTTTTGCTTCAATCATATCCTTATGTTTTCCGTTGAGTTTTATTTCGAGCTCACTAATTTTTGCCTGTAGTAAAACGATTTGTTGGGCTCTACCCTTCCAACCAGCCAAATCGTTTTGTAATTCTTTTATACTAGTGAATTTATCGCCCAGTTCTTGCTGTAGTATTTTTGTGGCCACGAGGATTTCATTCTTAAGTTCTAAGTTTCTATTTTTACTTTCGTATAACTTTTTGTTTACCGCAGAGAGTTTGTTGTTGAGATCTTTCAATTCATCGGAATTCATGTCGATAGGTTCTTCTTTGCACAAACAAGCGTCCAACCTTTCATTTTCTCTGTTAATTAAGTCTAGATGCATTATTTTTCGTTCAAGAGCAGCATTTTTAGTTTTGTAACCCTCTAGTTCAGCTACTAGATGCCGGTTCTGTTTGCAGAGTTCCGTTATTTTTGCGCTTATAACACCAGCTGATTTTGAAGAAATGGCCGGACCACTACCGGATATGATATCACGTATCCGCTGTTTTAAGTCAGCAATAGTTTTGTTCAATTCTTTTATTTCTCCGTCCTTTGTGAAAATAAACTTTCGGAGTTCATTATTCTCGCCAGTCATTATCTGAAACAATTATTATATAGCATAAAAATAAGAATAGAGTTAAATTACCAGGCGTCATAACTTTTACCTGCGTAGCAATTTTAAGTATAAATCAATGTACTCTGTGGTATCAATGTTAAATATTCGATATTTTTGAGGTTTTATAATGGTGTCCACGGATCTTAACGGGCATAGCGTTAATCCTTGATGTTATTTACTCATTCTCATTATGCAAGAGGGGGGCAGTCAAAAACAATTTATAATTATCGATTAAGGTTACGGCTAAGTAATATAGGTAATGAGACATGTTTTCTCACATGATCAGTGTTAGGATTTATAAAAAAGCGTGCCTTTTTTTAAGTTGTATCTTAGCCCATATTCAGTAGAACAAGTAGTTTAACAAGCTAGAGAATACCTTAAGTTGTTCAATTAAATGAGCATTAAGTTCTGGTGGGTACAATACATCATCTGGGTCTGGTTTATCGAGACTCGCCAACATTTTAAGTTTCATTTCATCCGTTTCCTCAATTTTTGTTGCCATCTCGAACAACTTATCGTCTTGCACGTTTGGCTTGGAACGTAACTTTGTTGCTGAAACAGCTTTTTTGCCATCCATATCATATAAAAGAAAATGTTTCGTAATAAAAAAATTTAATATTCTCGCATTTAAGTTGTTAAATGTCTTTCATTGAGACATTAGTCATTTGAATGTAGTTTCCAAATTTAAAATAAGTCAGTAATTAGCAAGAAACCACAGAATAATAACTAAAGCTACAAATTTTTCTGAGCAAGGAACCAATTTCGTGAATCGGCTGCCGTAGCTGCCCATCTTTTGACCGAAATCTTCACTACGCTCCACTCCGCTTCAATGGACGTGAGCTTGCACAGAAGAATTTATTCTCATACATTTTACACGGGAAATGTATGCAGATTGCAGAGCCAAGAAGTTAAGGAAAGATCTAGAACAGAAACGGGGCTGCGTGGTGCAAGTTTCCCTTAGAACATAACGTCTCGCTCGCTAAGCAAATAATTTTATTTTACAAGTAATTTGGGAATGCATTTTAAAGAAATAATATCAGTTCTAACAACCTCAATAAAAAATAACACTGTTTGTCAAAGTCATGTCAGTCAATCAGCTGTTGTCATGACGTCATTGTCAAAATAATCATTGATTTTGTTCTTGAGTGGATGTCGTAGTGCGTAGAAATCTTAATAATTTATAATTTCAGCAGTAATCCACAGTCACTCTGCTGCTCTGATGGGCGCAGCGTGATCTACTACGTATACGTCCTCCCTTCAAGCGCCTAAAAAGGTTAGTTTTAAATTAATATGTCCTTGTACATACCTACATCTATTCTTCTTATCATTCTATTATACAAACAAAACACTTTCATGCCTTATTACCGCAATTATAGTCTATTCTTCGGGCATCGTCTATTTTTTCAATGAATAAGTCGCCGTAGCTATCTATGCTAGTCATTCCCATGTAAAAACTTCACTATAATAAACAAATTTACTTGAAGGAGTACGGATATCAGATGCAGTTGATAATTTAATCTTATTAGAATGTTGGTAATGTACATCAAACAATTAATCGTCGTAACAATTTAGTTGCCTGTTCACTTATTAAAATAATTGACCTCATCTGAAGTAGCTTTGAGTATTTCTACCTATGATGTCAATTGCTGGATGGGGTGTTCACATTTACACGCCACTTTTTGTCTTATGACAAGGCCTCCCATTTCCATGCAATTGCACTTCCTCAGCTCAGTAGCTCATTGATTCCAATTCAATTCAAAAAGAGTTTATTTATCTCCACACAATAATAACACAAAGACTTATAATAGGTACAGTATTTTGGCTCACCAGGATTCCCCTTACAATAACAGTTGAAATACATAGGAAATTGGATAGTCAATATTAATGAATGATATATTATAAGTGATGGGTTGTGATGTTGATGTTGAATCAGTCATGAATGATTTATGCAAACCTGAGCGAAAAATCCGTGTTTCAAAATTTTCTACCAATTCATAGTTTGTTGTATAAAACATTATATATTTTTTATTTTTATTCTAACTATCTGCGATCAGCCATTCTGGATTCTGGATGTGATTCTCTTTATTATAGTTTGAAAAGTGGCAGACTCATGCCTACTACATAGACATTGACCGGTAGACATTGTTGGCAGTGTGTAGCATGGACGTGGCTAGTTAATTTTTATGCTTTTGTAGGCGTTTTTTGTAGTTGATAGATTATTTGTCCACCTGTTCATTTACAGTGGTGATTTCTGCATATTCATGGACCTCTGTATTTTTAGTGTTGTTATTTTATTCACAGCCACAATGCCAGGAACCAACCTGATAGTCCCCGTTGTGCTATGGGGCAAGCACGCACCAACTCACTGCATATCATCGGTCTACCTCTCTCGTGACCAGAAGACCCTCGTTACTGGCTGCTATGATGGCCAGATCTGTATCTGGCAAGTCAATCCGGACACTTTAAAGATGACTCCCAGGTGCCTTCTAGTGGGGCACACTGCTCCAGTTACTTGTTTGTCTCGAGCCTCCATTATTCAGGTAATTTGTGCTTAAAAAAATATCAGAATTAGCTTATCTTCATATTCATATTCATATTCATATTCATATTTATAATCATATATTTATTGCATTCCTTGATATTTGTTACAATAGGTGGTTAAGCCTAGATATTACAGTCGTCATGGACCCTGTAGGGCACAGCAAATTAGAAGAGAGAAGGACGTTTTGTTGTTTGAATTTATTTATTCTTTGCAGTAAGTCACATTTATAATTAGTAATCAGTTTAGTTTAGACTCGGTTGTAAGTATGTTGAACCAACTCTCGATTAAAATAAACAGTATTTATTCAACATTAGAGCGTTTCACTTGCTTCCTAAACTACATCCTTACAGGTATTTCGCTACGCGACATCAATCTGATGTATGCCTTGTTGGTAATCCTTAATAAATAAAAAAAAAAACAAATAAAAAAGTTTGTACTCGGGTCTTGGGCGTTACATTGTGTTGTTTTCTCTGTGTGTCCGCCACCCGCAACACAGGGAACCCTAGTGCGGGGGTGTGAGTGAGTATGTGTTTATTTTTTACATTTATTTATTTATACCCGGATGCTCCTACTATTAATTCTGCGTCTACCTACGAGTACATTGCTGCCTTAATCTTTAAAGCCGAATTTCGAAGAAATGCATTCCACGTACATGTGCCGTACAGAGTGTACAATGCAACCAATTTATCTAATATTTCTACAAACAACAGAAAAGTTTTCTTTCGAATCAATGTTAAGCTACTGAATCTGTGGTTTATTCTCTGTAAGGGTTGTCTTTCACTGCGATTGTTAAGTTGTTAAGTGCACAAAATTGTTACCGGCAGCGCCACCCCCGGTTTGATTTAGGCGCTCACTGAAGTGAAGTAGTAAAGTAAAGTGAACTGAACTGAAGTTAATTTTCTATTTTTTAATATTTTAAATACACTTTTTTTAAGATAAACTTGATCACGATGTATGCCGTGGTAACCTGTTATTAAGACAGCATTAAGTATTTACTCTTACCCTTTAAATTACGTTTGTAAATTGATGTATGTCTTGTTAAGCAACAAGACATACATCAATTTTAAAACATTTTTATTTATTAAGGATAACCATCCAATTTACACAACAGGCGGTGTTATCGCTACACAGCGATCTCTTCCAGGCAACCTTAATTTTCTAGCGATAACATCGTTCATCGCATACACCCATTTTTCTGACAGGGCTTAAGCGTTTATGAAATAGTTTGAAATACCCATATGGAAGTCTATACGTGCTTGGAATGGTTAACAGCGAAAATGGCATTCGATTCTCATGCAAAGGCTATCGAACACTTAATACAGCCTTTTATGGAGCCATTTAAGGTTGAATTTTCCTTTCACATTTTGCTAGGTAGTAGAATCTGTACACGGTTCGCCCGGACATAATACATTGATAGATATGCAATTCGTCATTGATCTAGAAATCACTGACCAATTACCTGTTAACACTGTAATAGGGAGTTGGGACTGTTAATGTAAGTTAATACAGATAATCGTCCAGTTCGCAATACATATTATTTGTTGGTATTGTCTATCGTGACATTCCATTCGAAGCTGGACACATATGCGTTTTAATCCTGAGGGCTGAGATGGTCGCCTCTGGTATAAATTCAAAAACGCAAACTCAAAACTGTTATTTCATCATAAGGTACCCACATACACTTGAGAAACATCAACAGAAAAAGAAAAAGAATAAGTACATTGATAGATAACAAGCAATTCGTCACTGATTTAGAACTCACTAACCAATTTTCTGTTAACACCTAGTTATGTCACTATAGACAATACTTATGTTAGTCATCGGCTTTGGAAAAATAATACATACTTAACCTATATCATCTAGGGTAGGAAGGGAGAAAAAGACAAAGGAAAAAATTGTAACCGGCAGCCACACCTTTCCAACCAGAACACAATTGTTCAAAAACGATTATTTTACGGCAGAAATGGCTGTAGCGGTGGTTCCGTCTACAGGTTCTACAACCTGGCAAATCAATTGATGCTAAATTTCGTTTGAAAATTACTTTATAAACTTCATTATAAATGACAAACCCAATTCAATATCAATCGTGCTAGTATACCGCAGAGAAAATTACTGCTAAAACCACATAACACGAAACAATACTATGATATGATTATAATGGCATTATGGGTAATGGCCCACTGCAGGGCACGGGTCTCTCCTCACAACTGAGGAGGCCTGGAGCATACTCCACCACGCTGCTCCAA
>DWLO01004170.1:0-10227 GCA_018245335.1 Dalla quadristriga | reverse complement strand
CCCGGCCGGGGATCGAACCCGGGACCCACGGCTCGTCAGTCAGGGCCACTGACCAACGCGCCACCGAGTCGTCAATTGCAAGTGCGTTGCAGAAATGAGCATGGAGGTGGTACCTCGTATTCAAGTCGTGGCGTGATACCGTGTGTCGGAGGCCTTAGAAAAAGTAATAACGCATTCCTGCTCGTACAATACATCTTGTCTGAAGACAAGCGCTCAGTACGAAGTCTGAGCACGTAGCGCCATATGTATGTATAGTTCTTACATTAGGAGGCCGGTCTGCTTGTTCGATAGGCTAAAATCTATAATAAAAAAAAAACCTTGATATCGTACACATCTATGGCATATCCACCTACTATATCAAAGCGTGCCGAACGACCACCATTTTCATTTATCTGGCATCTCACAAATTATGCAGATATAGATCGTACGGTCCTTCTTTTTTTACAAGTCCGTGGACATATCCTGGCATTTGAACGGGCACAAAGTTAGCACCCAGATAGTTTATGGGCCGGAGAGTGACTTAACATATAATTTATCCCGGAAATGCTTACGGTTCCTGTGGGAGAGATGTGAAAATGTTACGATGGTGCCACGGGCAGTTTAGAATTAATTGCAGACGGTTTAGCCATTGAAATCTTCACTCCGGGATTCCTATTAAAATCTGAGTCAACAGTTATCCTTTACAGTTTAATGTGACATGGAATCCGTAGCGCAACAAGTGAGCCGGTTGATCAGTTAAGCCTGGCTTTGCTCACCGACCGCTCAGCCGTGCAGGAACACAGCCTGTCGTTTATACCGTGACTTGTTGCAACAAGACAAGCTTAAAACTCGTGAAATTAAAGAAAATCATTTATTGTTTACCTACCATTGGTTTACAAAAGATGTTACAACAAGTAAATAGTTCACAACAGTTTAACTATGTCTATAATAATTTTGTCATTGGTTTGATGAACTTAACTTTATTTTTTAGCATTTATCATAAATATCAAGGCTACGAGTACATATTATTATTAGTATCGTGTTGTCACAAACCTATCTACAGGGCCGAACGGGCCACGACTCTTAGCGTTTAATACGTTGCGATGACTTCATTAATCAAGTCATTTTTTATTTAGTTCCGTCAAATAAGCCTTACCGCAAACAATAGATTGGAAAGTACAAAGGTTAAACATAATTACTCCTACCATTAGTTTCACAGACTAGCGGCATTAGTCACGAAGTTCCCAGAAATCAGGTGAAATGAGCCTGGCTATTTTGGCTGCTATTTATGGCTGTTACCTGGAGAAAGGGTCAGAGTTTATATCCTTTAGTATCCCGTATATACTTTGGTATCCCGTATATACTTTAGTATCCCGTATATGCTTTAAGTAAATAAACTAATACTCTACTTGTCTTACTAATCCTACACCTACTAATGTCATAAATGCGTTTCGTATGGATGGACCATGTTTGTTACCCAATCACGCAATAACTAGAGGTACGTACAATGTACGAGGTAGATTGTAAGAGGTAGATCCTTTATACTGCTCGCCGGAATGTCCCATCAATTTCTGCCGTGGAGTAATTGTTTTAGAAGAAAGGATTTCGTCCTTAGTGGCTGGAAATCCTGTTCAACCTGGTGACAGTGAGATCCTATTCGAAAAAAATAAGGAGCATTATAATACAAATGTACATGATGAGATACAAAATGATGATGCTATTTACCAATTCAATCAGCCATGAGGCAGAAAGATCCACAATTTCACTCTCAATGCAGATTGGTGGCGGGATTAGACCTTTGACAATGCTTAACGACTGCTATGAAGTAACGACGATGAAAGCTGAGATTTCCCGACCGCTTCGCACATTGCTTTACTTTGACGATCCATAACGACGGTCACAAGCCGTGAAAATGTTGCGATTAACCTGAGCAACACTAAACTCGCGACTAATTATAATTTCAATGGCATACAAGATAATAGCGATAATAGCGATTCAGCCTGAAAGCTTTTGAAAACCATAAACAAAACTGACAGCAATTTTAATGAAAACCAAATCTGAATGTGCTTTAATCTAGACGCTATCTCATTTTCGTCGGCATGAATGGAAAGGGAAGGAGAATAGCTCGGTTTCATTCATTCCATCATTCGAATCCACTCGAGATTAGCGCCTCAATTACAGCGAGTGGAAGTCTGAAAAGGGACGAACTAAAAACGGTCAACTGCAAGAGATTTTCCGTTTTATGCGCTTGGACTTAAAGTCTCCCGGCGCCCGCCTATTAGACTGTTGTAATTTCGTCAAGCGGTGATGGCCGAGTGGATAATATTCCGATACTCCGGCTGAGGATCGAGGCTTTTAACCCCAGGCACGTACCTCTGACTTCTTAATGTAATGTTTCAACTAAACCATCACGCGATACACGTCTTCCCCTATACACGTATTTTCAACCAGTAAAAATATTGAAATAATAGAATAAGGTTTAGGTAAAAGGAAAAAAGAAGATAAGATATGAGCGTATCGTATCTTCATATTTGCTTTTATTGCGTTTATCGTTTATTGCGTTACAGAATGATGAGCTAGATCAAATTACACGTATGTCAACAGGGACAATCAGTTTAGTAGGTACGCTACGCGCAGAAGCAACTCGTGCGCCGTGTATCTATCTGCCCATTTGCTCGGGCATTAGTTATCTATTTCGCCCACTCAAAAATCGCTCAATAATGAATAGGGTATAATGGTATGCGTATATGCGTATATGCGTGTAGTTTAAATTTGGTTCAATATTTTTTATCTAATATTTGTCGTTCAGACTTTCAATCAAAGCCATTATTTTCTTATTGTATTCCTTTTTATTGGCTTAAATTAAGTGTGCAATAAAGGCGACCGAAATTAAAAATTGCGAAACGTAACGCCATTGTTTAAGTGGGTCACCGAGATACAGTGGGTGGACCGTACCTCAAGCCTGGAAACCACTCCTTAATGCTGCGTCGGACCACAGCACATGGGTCACTACGGAACAGGACCCGATTAACGTAGTGTGCACTGAGCCTTAAACACCCGCTGGAGATGATGACTCAAGCGACTCTAATGCGGCCGGCGATGACGTCACACAGCGTTCGGAATCGAGCCGCGCGCGGCGTACAAGCTAACGCAGTTCACGACTCGCGCTGGCGCCGGTCAATGGCTCTTGAGGAAGGCCCACGTATTGGACCGTACCTAGTCGGGCGATCCCGATAAATAAACGTAAGCACAGCTGCTTACACTTTAAAGGAAGCCTATCTGTGTTTCAGCATGTAGATACTCGTACATCATTACTTTTATTACGTCGTTCCAGAACCACTTGTTACGCCACAGGTTGTACTCTGTATCTATATACTCGTATACGGTCAACCGCCTATAAAAATTGAGCTCTCTCTCCACAAATACCGCTGAGTTTTTTTACGAGAAAACAATGTAAGATAAACCCGTATCGTTTAAAGGCCTAAAAGTTTTGAGCTTCACTGGGATCTAAAGTTTATGAGCAAAGTAAACTTTGGGGCGTGAATGGAGTAGAGAACGCCGCACTTAAAGATTACTTCTGATAAACCTTTCATAAAATCATTGAGGCATATAAAACATTTGTTACAACCTAAACTGAATTATGTGAACTATACGGTTGTTTTTAGCAGATAGCACAATCTAACATTTTCAATGATTGTAAAAGACAAGATAAACTTTTGAAATATGTGCTTCTATATCAATTTTGACAAACGTTGAGATACCTAATTTTTCCGACAGTAAAAATTATTTTCGCCCCTTTTCTTTATAATAACTAGGTATACGAACATTTGAATATGTTTAAATTGTCCGTAATTTTATTGTCAAGAATGTTATCGAAGCACATTTTTCAACACTCTACCTAGACATTTAAATTCATTGAATGTTCGATTGTGCGAGCGAGAGAGATGCGCAATGTGAAAGGCCTCCAACAAAGGTTTGAAATATAGCGTGATATTCAATACTGAGCAATGATATCGTTCAGAGGATCACAGCATAAACTATGCAAAACTCTATAAATCCCAACGTTACTTAACATTTTTCGGATAACCATAAAAATGCGCGGGATTTTACGATTATAGAGGCACAACTTCTTTGAGTTATTATGCGCGTAGCGCGTAGCAAGCGGCTATAAAACCAAGCTACCAATATTACCCAATTACTTATTTGAAAATTTTTACATCATAAAACAGGTATACAACTTTAATGATAAATTACTAACTAAGTTCTAAATTCTCCGGCGTCCTCCATGCAATTTATTCATTTATTCAGCCAGCTGGTCAAGGGTTATAGCGTGCCTTGTGTGAGTTCTATACGACATCCCATTGAACTGAAACGCAACTGCTTAGAGGCAGGCGGGTGTAGTGAGGATAACCATAGGTTAACTTAGCACCATCCATCCATCCATCAGCCCGTGGAGGTCCACTTCTGGACACAGGCCTCACCTAGTTGGCACCACCCCAACCAGTTCAGTGCCGTCTGAATTCAGCCGTTTCCTGTTGTCTTCTTCAGGTCCTCCTTTTTCCGAATCGTGGTCTCCATTTAAGGACCTTTGTTTTCCATAGGATATCAGTTCTTCCAACGACGAGCCTGCCCATTGTCACTTCAGCTTTCTAATTCTGCGAGCTACGTCGGGAATTTTTGTTCGTCTATGGATTTTTCTACTTTTACACACCTACAACTAAATCACAGATAATTCACTTTAAAACATTACAAAATAGTCTTACCTCATCGTAGATGAAGTTGTCGATCTCCTCAAGCGGACGTCCGTACAGCTTGGGCGGGAAGGGCTCGTACTTGCGCGGGAGGCGCGCGCCGTCTTCCACGCTGAGCCTCCGCCGGGGCATGAACCCGAACTCGCGGACCAGCTGCGCGCCGCGCGACCCCGCCCGCCGCGCCGACTCGCGCGTGAACGGGGTGACCGCGGCGCGCGGCTCGTCGCCCCGCACCACCGTCTCGCTCGCGAACGTGACCCCCTCCAGGGGGATCCGCAGCTCCTCGCGCCGCGGCTTCTCTTCCACCAACTCATCCCGCGACTGCGACGCGACTAACGGCGCCGCCGCCTCCGGATTAGTCGCTTCGAGCGTGCGCACGATCTCCCCCAGCAGCCGCGACCCGTCTATCTCCTCCCCTGGCGAGTGCAGCGGCGCCGGCGGCGGGAAAGACAGCCGCCGCTCGTCCTCCTCCATGGCTTCACCCGTCCATCGCCCCGCCCCACACGCACGCACGCACTATTTGCGGACCGATGACGCCATCCCGTTAAACACTGCCACCTGCGAACAAAACTTTTGTCAGTACACCGTATTTGCTACAAACTAGTTGGGTGACCCCGCAAAAAAATATGACCAATTACCATCCCGCTGCTAGGTTCTCAACGTAAAGTGTACCTCAGTAATGACTTCCCATATATAAGCTCGCATGAAGCATACTCCACCGCACTGCTGCACGTGGTGTCGCATGTTATTAAGAGGATTATCACATTTTACTTCTCTCTCGCACGCACATTCTAACCTATTCAATTATTGTAAAAGTCTAGGCAGACTTTCTACAATAACATTACATAGATTTTAGAAATATTTTAATTTCCGCATACCTACCTTTTTGATAGAGAAAAATAGGCGAAAACAATTCTTAATTTTTTCGTCGTCAAAATTTAGGTTTTTAGTTTGATTTCAATTCTGCATTCTGCATTCTGCATAACATAATTGTTTCTTGAAGTGTCACAAAAAAAACGTTTACTTGAAATTTTTTCGTGAAAAATAAATTGTTAAGTAAGTATGTAAGCTATAATTATTTTCCATTTTCTGTGCCACTACTATATTTTCACGAATTAGTTGACGGAATTATATATAGTAAAAAGTCATTTCTGAAATGTACTAAATCATTTTCTTAATCCATGAAATAGTTTGGTGAATAAGAATTAAAATAATGTTTGGCCCATACACAGATTATTTTCGAGCGCGCGCTCCCTATAGCCATCTCACCATTGACGGACATATAACAGTTGTATCACTGTATATGTCAAAACCCTATAGTCCTTTGTGATTTTTCCGTGATCCCTCAGCTTCATTTTCAAGTTAAGATTGATGTATCGTCAGAGCGCTCATGAAATGTCGCCACTACTGATCCAACTCCCAATTCTAGTTTCCCTTCAAAACGTATAAATATCAAACCGTTGCTGAGTAAAAGTCGCCGCTGTAAATCTCCGTTTATTTACAAATCCCGATATCTGTTTTGTAAGCATGTTCTAACAAATCATCCATGATGACTCAAGGTTTCTGCGCGTTTAACGAATAATGTACGTGTGTGTTTATTGTTTCACCTGCGAATACATTTGCAGCTGAACACAAACAGGAACTGGAAACAATTTTTGGTTTCATACCTACATGTTAAACGCAACAACAATTTCATTTTAGACTGGCACTATCTGCGACATCCTCGGTGTAGACACGTAAATAATCGTAATTAAAAAAAAAACTAAAGTATTTTCAGTTTTGTAAACTTTAGGGGAGTTAATTACGTAATAAAGGTTAAATAAAAGGCCAGTAACTACGACGTGAGTTCTCAGATAAAAATAAGAAACAAAACATACTTACACGAATTTCAATTTCATTTGAAATGTGAAACCAGATATTTGATGAATCTGGTGTAAAAACAAATTATGACAGCTTTCTGAAACATTTATTTAAAAACTTCTCCAGTTCACACCAAATCCATAAAGGTCTTCTGCGAGTTTAATAAACAAAAAAAGTGTTTTTTATTCATAAAGCAAAATCACTGAGCATTTTTCAACTGGAATTACAATAAATCAAATGTAGATATTTACGAAAATAAGGATTTACTACGCATTTTATTAGAATAAATGCTCAAAATGCCTTCGCACAACTACTACTACTACGCACAACTGACATCTTTTTATAACCGCTCGTGCTAAAAGAAAAATACTTAAAAAAAATAATGCACGAGCATTATTTTGTACCTCTCCAGCTACAAGGTTCAATTTTTGTCCTAATTCTCTTTCATTAGAAATAGTACATTCATAAACGGCTTCCATGAAGTAGCTCCATAGAAAATAGAGAAATTAGAGTCTAGTTACAATTGACACTCGCCGCGCAACCATGAACGCTACTAGTCACTAGAGCACGTTAATTGTTGATAAGGAATTAAGCATTATTAAAAATGTTTTAATAAATTAATTAAAGAGGTACACTATGCTTAATTAAATATACTCATCATAATACAACACAACATCAAAAGTCTTTTTTATTTTAATCCATTATTAATCAAAGTTAGGTAGCCTATTTTTAAAATTTCAGCTAATTCGTTTGTAGCGGAGCTTAAATTAAATCCTTTTGAATTTCGATATACTTTATTTTTAAACCTGTATGCGCACGCACGGTCATCTTTAAATTAACCATATTAGACAATCTTGACTATAATGTAACTTTATTTAAATTTAGATTAATTTAGCCTCTATTGTTAAAAAGGAATGTCAGTTCATTAATAGAACCACACTAATGAAAGAACCCTAAATAAAACCACATCAATATTACAAAACTCAAAATACTCTACTGCACGCCCTCAAGTCAACCAGTATATGGCGCACAATATAATTCCCTTTATGCGCTTTCAACGCGAGTATCTGTATGGGTAAGTAGCTTGTATTTCATCTGTGCCATGGGCACGAGTATTCCCCCATTGAATGCGCTGTCATTGTATGCCATTGTCCTAGTTTGACTCGTCGCTATGGCACCGTCGGAAGTATGCAGAGATAAGTCTTACTCCACGGAATGTTTCCTTATATGCCTACTAAGAATGACATATCCTCAGAAAGTGGATGGATGACTCGCTATTCTGGTTCGGACTTTGTGAATGTTTTAGTCAAGTGGCGAGTTTTAGTGGCTAATTGTATCTGAACAGCAAAAATGTAGTCAGGTAATTTAATGAGAGCTTTAGTCAAATCCACTTAGTTATATTATTTTAAGCAAGTAAACAATCTTCCCCCGTCACTGCTCTCGCAAAACACCACCTACTTGTGTATTGCACGCGATGATTGGTACAGTAACGATTTTTGGGCAGTAGCGAGTATTTTTGTTACTAAAATACTTGCTACTCGACTAATATATCGTATCCGAACTGGGCTTTAGTGATAACGAGGCTTTGCCCTCGTAAATTCCCTCATTTTTCTCGCAGGAACCGTGCATTTTTCCGAGATAAAAAGTAGCCTACGTCACTCTCCGACCCATAAACAATATATATATGCAAAAGATTACGACGATTCGTCACTCTATTGCAGCGTGAAAGAAAGACAAAGGACCACAAAGGACAAGGGTTCAAAGCCAACCCGAGTGTCAGAAGTTTACAGGCTACCTGAAGGCCTTCTACAAGGCTTATCGACTATGTCTAATAACCACCGGGACCGATAGCTTAACATCTCCGAAGCACGCTCATGAACATCACGCACAAATCACGTCGATCTGTCGCTCTGTTAAGAATAAGAATAAAATATTTTAGACCAATTAAGGAACCAAATACAATAGTGTAAAATTTGCAGCGTGAAAGAAGGACAAACCAACAAACGCACTTGCAAATTCATAATATTCGTAAAGATATTTCAGGCGTGCTCCCATATTTCGGAGTTAATAAGGCAGTTAGTCCTTGGAGGCCTTCGGCAACCGACCAACAGACGCTGAACGTTAGTTAATTTGCATTATCAGAGTACCACTCAGGTAAGCCGCAACACTATTCTAGCCTTCAACCTACCTACGTACTATCTACTTGGCTGCAACCCATAATGGCCCACTGCAGGGCACGGGTCTCTCCTCACAACTGAGGAGGCCTGGAGCATTCTCCACCACGCTGCTCCAATGCGGATTGGTGGAGGGGTTAGTAGCCAACCCGAATGTTGGAAGTTTTTCAGGCCGATACTTTCATTTTATTTATCATTTATTTGCATTCACGTGGTACAGTACACAAGGGTCAAGTGCGTAGCTTAAGCCTTCCAAATGAAGTAGTTTTATATAATTTTTAACCCCAGTTTCATCCCTTTTGGCATTGAATTTTACAGTTTCCGTTCTCAGCTGACGTCCCCTACTAAATTCAGAGGTCAAGTAGTTTTCAAGATTTCGTGTTTAATCAGTAAGTGAGTGAGTGAGCTACCTTTGGCTCATATAAAGATTAGTAGACGGACATGCAGAAACATTCTTAGTAGAGTAGTTATAGTGATTATCTACCTTTTTATTTTCGAGAAAATTAGGAGATTCTACTATCTAGTAGAACTCCTATCCAGATATTCTATTCCACTATCTAGGGAGGAACCCATTAGTGGTATTTAATCTGTAATCCTTAGAAGACACGGTTACAATTACAACTTTGAAGATACCTTGTCCACTGTTTCAAATGGCAACATCTACCCTCCGTTAAAACCACTTAACTCCGACCTACTTTTATTTATTAAACGTATGGAGCCAGAGTCCAATTCTAACTGGACGCATCTACCGTCCAATTTAGGAAGATTTCTCATCCTACACGAAACAGATGCAGATTGTTTAGATGCGATAGATCTTATTATAATGGTCGCATCACATTGTTTTACACTAATTAATCAACCTGTATCGTCGACAATGGGATTTGGGGCTGTTGTATCGCCCTTAAACGCGTTTGTTAGATGAGCTAGATATTAATTTAGCATGGGTTATGAGTTTATGGGCGGCAATTAAGGTGACATGGAAATTCTAATGGTTTATCGAATGTGCGGTACTAGGTATAACAGTATCTATGCCCCTCTATGAATATTTGGTATGTGTGGAAATTACTCGTAGTAATCACGTCAGATATATACATGCGTAAGGGTTTCCACGCCTTTTCCGTTATAATTCTAGTACCGGAAAAAAAAGATCCGTAGTAAATCTCGTCGGAAAAAGAAGCATAGGCCGCTATCAGACGATGTGGACTGACGACCTGGAGAAAACAGCGGGAAACCGCTGCTGGATTCAGAGGGCACAGAACCATGAGACATATGTTCATAAATAAGTTTGGTAATCCTATAAATGAAGGATAGTGGAATTGAAAACTTTTTTTTTTTAAATTTATTTATGGTTTTAAGATAGCAATCGAGCATGCAGCTCTACCCACGCGCTGCCACCCATGACATCTGTGACAAACCTCGAATAGGACCATAAAAGGAACTGGAGGTGTTAGTCCAGGAATGTT
>DWLO01004169.1:0-10228 GCA_018245335.1 Dalla quadristriga | reverse complement strand
GACCAATTCCCTGTTAACACCTAATTATGTCACGATAGACAAAGCCTATCTTAGTCATCGGCTTTATAAAAAAAATATATGTATAAATATATGTCGTCCATGATATGAGTAAGAATTAAGAACTGAACATCGCAGCATCCACTCGGTTGTCACTGCTTATCGTTCAAGCTGGTCGCTTATTATAAAGTAACCTTAGTAGGTATTCCTAAGTAAGTTATTCATAAATGTAGTATTCTGTTTAAAATCCTGTGAAAAACCCATAGGTCCCATTCGCGCTTAGAAGCAGTACTTATTATGAATATGAAGTTGAGTGTTAGTTTTGTTGTTTGTTCAGTTAAATCTCCATTGTACTGGGTATCCATGCCCCAACTTTACCGTTGTGTACAGCTCGGATGCGGCGATGTGAGTGGAGAGCGGTTCAATGCATTTGTTGATACATCTGACACGAATTTAAAATGTATTTTATTTTCAACTACCAACACTCTTCATATTCCCATGTTCCCGACGACATGCGAATACATCGGGCTCTCAAGTTCCTCTTTACAGAAACCACTGATATATTTATAGGTATGTAGGATTTCGAGATCAGCACTTTTGTTTTATGCTTCAAATGAAGGTTTTTTTAAATATAAGTGTTCTTTTTAGGGCTCCTTGCACGGTAACAATCAATTGTTGTCTCTACGTTGTCAGTTACGAAATGAGATAAAATTCACACATAATACGCAGTTTTTGAGCCCAAGATCAAACATTTAAAAGGGATTTTATTGAGAGGAGGCTTCCAAGATGTCCATTTTATGTTATCTATTCTGGATCGTAGATGTAAACAGCTCGTAGAGGTCATGTATAACTTTAATATATAATGCTCTTGTTAATAATTTTATGTTTGTTTTAGGATCCGATTGTGCTCGATCTCGACTCACACTTGACTGATTAATTTATCATGATTTTTCGATTTGTTAAGGCCATTAATCGTTTAACATTGCCCAATCACATAAGCAGGAGAGGTAAATACGTACATATTATATTCGTCTCGTAATCATGTTGTTAGGTACGTAATGCTTGAACGTTTGCTTATGAAATATTCAGCAGTTCAGTTCAGTTGTATAAGCTATATATAACCACTGAGATCATTACGTAGCCTGTTTTCTGCAATTGGAGGATATTTTTTACCCGACTGCTTCAGATGGAGGGTTATTCAGCGCGTGCTAATAGACAGAATTCAATCAGGGTTCACGTTTCCATTATGTAGCCTTTTGTTCGTAATACGCATTATGCAAATACGTATTAAGAGCATTGAGCTAGCTCATACAATAGCTCTTTGATTTATAACGAGGTATTAAATCCGGAGAGAATGAGTGATGGAATTGAAATGTCGATAGTCCACACTGTGTGGAAGCCTTTTTGGGAGATGCTGCGTCACATCGGGGATGCAGTTATGAGTTATTAGCTCATCACTGGCCTTCTATTATTGAACGTGTATCTACGGGTATCTTCTCAGAATCAGAAGGATATTTCGATTCATCCATTAATCATCCTTTAAAAGTCTAATGCGTCCAGCAGGCTAGGCTAGGCTTCTGCCTCCCTTAATAGCGCCACCATGCCCGGTTGTGCCCTCTGAATCCAGCGGTTTCCCTGTTTTGCCCCCGTCTTTCCTTGGTACAAAAAATATATTTAGACTCCACATCGTTCCTGATCACTCCTAGCTAATGCCCTTTACATGACATTCCCACAACATTTGGGACCGATATTTAACCATTAAAACAATAAAGATCGCAGATTAAGCGTATCCTATTACATATTTATCCAAAGTAATCGACTGTAGCGCAAGCACATACAATGTCGGAGGCAGAAGATAATGCGTCACGTTTCAATAACTTATTACGGAGATAAATTGTCCCAATATCGTGAAATATTGAAAGGAACCGTAGCGACGCTTGGGCTCGGTCTGGCCTGATCAAACAGTTTTATTGTCGGCGCATGAAAAATCTTGCATAATATCAACAGTTTTCTTTGTTTTGCTTTTCAGTTTCTACGTTCTGCCGAAAACAGCGTTATTACGTATTCCTATAATTCACATAGATCAATTTAGCTGGCAACAAAAGTTAACTTAAACGTATTTAATTGTAGCTATCAGTCCCCTGAGGATCTTTAAGGAATAATAATCTAATTTAAATTAAATGACACGGGTGTATACCAAACCAACATTTTAAGATCGTCTTATGAACTTGATGATTATTATTAGTAGCTCCTATACATACGTGAAGGATAATATTTATACCGACTAACGTAAAAAAAGAACACGCAGTCCCATGACTGCTAACTTAACGACCGGAGTTTAGTGGATGGGGTGGATTAGTTTTCGACCCTTTTTACCCTTTTTGTCTCACTGCCGGTTATTATGCAGTATCGCGTTACCGTAACTTCGCTAAGGCAACTCGACTTGCGGAAGAATGGCCCTCGACGCTTAACTAAGCTTCAAGGACATCGCCACTTGACTCATCGGACTATTGGACTCGTCAACAATCAACTCTTTAAAGTGCCATCCGAAGCACCTAGATGCTCGGAAAATGTTGCTACCACACAGCTCTAAGTTACAAGCACTTTAAAGTAGCTACATTAATTGGCTTTTTAGCAGAGTACATTTTTATAAAACAAAACCTATAAATAATGTAGGAGATGGCCCATTTCCATAACAAATACACAGGTTTGAAGTGATAGCTTTTATTTTATACAATCTACGTTTATAATAATGATGATATATCAATGCAAAAAAATAGGCACTTAAAGGTCATAGAGAAAAAATGGGCATAAGTATACTCGTACTTACCTATCCTCAGTAGTGGGCAAGAAGTGGGTTATATTTACTAATAACTTGCGCTGGCAGTCCTAACTCCCACATTCCAATTACTAATGATTACTTACCAACTAATAACAGGACTAACTAAATTACTAACTGTCCTTTCCTATTCGAGTTTGCTATTCACATATCATAAAAAAACCTATTTCTTAAATTGCTTAACAGGAATAAAATATTTAATGCATACCCAACAAGGATAAACACCAAACGGTGAAAATATAATGCTGTATTTTCGTGACGTGTTAATCAATATAATTTTGTTAAGTTGGCATATTAATATATCTCGTAATTAACGCCGAAAATCAGTAAATTTTAACGTACGCCGATGAATATTCAAAACGGACGATATTATAATGGTACGTATTCAATTCAGTAACTTCGTTTGATGGTATTGATTCTTAACTTTACATTTGCAATGTCAGTAAAATAATATAATAAACTACCAGAAAAATTGAAAAATGTAAAAAATACCTACACGAAATTGAATAAAAAGTTAAAACAATTCTTTTATACGCTTATACACATAAATAAAAACTATGAAACAATTCAGGAATACATAATAAATGACATAATTATAGCAAAATGTAGGACATCATAATTAAAATAATATAACACCCTCTATCATACTACAATATATTAAACCGAAATGTAATTCGCTTTGGAGGTGAGCCGAAGGCCTAGTTGTAAGAGGATACATCGATCCTCACTTGAAAATGAAGCGGACGTTTCACGGACCAATCACTGAGGACTGTGGAATTTAAAATGACAGTGATGCAACTATTTCATGTACGTAAATGATGAGATGGTTAACGTGATCGCGCGCGTGAACGTAAGCGCCAAACGTGATATAAATAATTGTAAAAATACAAAACTATTTGGTAGATTAAGAAAGTAGTTTTGGATTTCTTAGAAATGATTACTTACTATGTTTTAAGATGTATTCAGTGAAATAATTCGTATAAATATAATGGCGGCATAGAAAATAGAAAATAATTACAGTCTACTTCATAATTATTATTCTCGAGAAAAATTCAAGTAATCGTGTTTTCTTTTTTGAATTACTTAGATAATTTTGTCAAGAACCATACGACTGTTCAAACATTTGGTTCATAATCCAATACATAAGTAAGAGAAAAACACTAAAAAGTATAGTTGCTCCGCTGTCGTCGAAAACGCGGCCTAAGTGTTTGGCGACGGAGATTGCTCGGAAATGATGGGTGTTAGCGCTTCCCGTCCGAGGTTTGCCTATCTCGGTTCATTCGCACCTCTAGAAACATGCACAAATCATTCGGCGTGACATTCAATTTCCCATAACCGTAGAAATAGGAGGGAATAGTAGGCGATTTCAATAAGGTCTAGACAAAACTCGCATACGCTAGTTATTCGCATTTCTTACTGGAAGCCTACTTTATGCTGTTATATCAAATACAACTTTCGATCTGAACCCTTTTTAAGAGGCTTATCACCGCTTATCACATTTCGCGTCGCACGTTAAAGTCTAGGTCAACTTTTGAAAATGTTATTCATTTCAATTGTTGAAAATAAAATTACGGTGATTTAACACAAATTATGTTTTATTTATACACCTAGAGTTTATAGAGAAAAATATTCGTAATTATTCTCGCCATACTTCTTTGTAAAATTTAAGTTTATGAAAATATATGTGTCTTAAATGACCGTAATTTCATGGTCAACAGAAACAATACAAATAGAACAAACTTTTACAATAATTGAATATGTTAAATGTGCGAGCGAGAGAGATGCGAAATGTGATATGATAGGCCTCTTAAGATATACTGTATAAGAAGGACCTTTCTTGCTGACATGACGGGAAATGAGTACGTATCCCTGCGTACTATGTTATCTATTATGCGTCTACATCAATTTGACTTAAGTTCAGGCGGATGTCGTTGTGAAACTTTTGAAAAAGAGTTAAATAGGTATTTCGTGGAACAAAAGCCTCTGAGGAAACAAGTTTTGGAAGGAACGGCATTTTATTATCGTTGTCCTGGGGTCTCATAATAGTGAATAATAATATATACTGGTTTAAAGATTTAAGAGAGCACCTCCAACTTCATTTACACAGAGAAGAAATTTTTGCATTTTCCTAGTAATGGTTTTTTGCCACTTTCATATTAACGTTAGCTCAATGTATATTATGTTAGGTATTCCTATGGTATGGTCCTAGCCTTCCTCAAGGTAATACGGCTGGATGGCGAACTCTTACAGGTTGTGGGTAAAAATTTTGCTAAAAATCACATTCTGTATTATTGCACCAACTGATAATGTCGCTTATAAGGGTTATATATTCTGGGAAGCAATGCTATACGGCAAATTGAAGCAAATCTGATTTTTGTAATAAAAATTCTTTCATTTTCATACAGTATTTTCTTCACTTCGTACGGAACTTGGGCACATTCCTAGAGTTTTACGGTTTCCGGTAATAACATCCTAAGGGTGAATGCCGTGTGCATAAGTATACACGAGGCATCCACCTTAGGTTGTTATAACCTCTATCAACGACTGGCATCAATGCTTAATAAGCGTCGCTCGCGTGGCGCGTTGGTCAGTGACGGGCCAATGGTCCCGGGTTCATTTTATTTGGCAGATAGATGTTTTTACTCGGGCCTTTGGCGTAGAATTGTGTTGTTTTCTGTGTGTCCGCCACCCGCAACACAGGGAATCCTAGTACAGGGGTGTGAGTGTGAAGCGTGTGAGTGTGAAGTGTATGTATTTATTTCCAGTTTTTTTACAAGTTAGTAGAAAGAAGAATATAATCCTAGTGCTCTGTGATAACATATCAAGTTATATGTACTGTTAAGAAACTACGCGACAATCTTATTGCTGAAGTAAACGTCGCAAAACTTGCATGCTGGAGTTTTCCGTATTATTCCCAAAGATCTGTAAATTAACATAACACAAAGATTTCATACATGTGTAGATATAGTATTTTGTCTTTCAAAAACGATACCATAATATCTACTAAATCGTCGGTGTCCTTTGAATGGTCAACAGTTCCTTAAATTAGACTTTTGTTAGTTCTGGAGTCTTGGTCGTTTGTAATATTTTCTGTGCATGGATACCTAAAGTCGAAGTGTGAATGTGGAAGCGTTTATATGAATAACTAGCTGTTACTGGAGATGCCTACATACGCGTGTAATTTATTTTACTTCCGCTATTTTCTCCTTAGGGATAAAGTAACTATAAATATCTAGTGGGCGGTCTCCGTTATGTAAAAAACCTTCAATAATGTGCAATATCTTCGGTGTCTAAACTAAGCAGTTCGGTCTTTACATGAATATGTCAGTCAGTCAGTTTATCTTACATCATCTTACATCAGTAATTTTTTTTACATAAATATATAAAACATGGTGATGAACTAAACTTGGTGTACCAGAGCTGAATTTCCCTTTAAAAACGTAGGGGTAATTCAAACGTCAACCTCACCCGCCCGGGAAAACTCCACACAGACAAGATTTCCCTGAGCTTGACACTTAATTTTTAAATAATAAAAAATCTTAAACTTTATATCGGGACATGCCTGAAATATTTATGGAAGCCAGGATTCATACCACTTCTAGAGGTGTCACGGCAATATGCGATGTTTGTTTTTACCGTTGAATTATTAAATAACTTTTGTCATAAACATGCAATGCAATATAATTTTTGCGATCTTCAGCGACGAATATTATGCGAGACAAAGTTTGTCGCAATATTCGGATATATTTTGATTTTACTTTCCGTGGTGTTTCGTGTCGCACGCTTATTTATAAGAACGTGTAAAAGTCAGGTGACTTCTAAATGCAATTAGGGAAGAGCTCTTGACCCGACTACATTATACCCAGGGTTACAAACGTTAATGTTCGTAGTATACGTGACACTAATTAAAATTTTAATACACTATGAATATGCAAATCTTTTCATATTTTTTTAAGGTAACCTTGCTATTAATGCAAAACTCAGCAAGTAGATATTATCAAAATTATAACTGCCAAGGTTTTGATCAATTGCTGCACCTCATAATGGCCCACTGCAAGCAATTTTGCCAGTAGTGGTCATCCATCCACTTGCTGGATTGGCTTAACATTTTCAATCAATTACGATTGACACTCAGCGCGCGACCACGTGTGCTTCTTTGATCAATTAGTAACAACTAATTAAAGCCAGTTGAAGATTGTTGTATTTTATTTAGGTGTTTGATTTGACTTTTGAAATATATATCATACTAACTTTTATTCAGTTTTAGGCATTTTTAGGTTATTATATCTAAAAAGCCATGTACCTTTCCTACCGAGATTCTCACTGATCCCATACAGAATTTAATCCACTTTCCAAATAAATACGCTGAAACATCCTTATCATCGATATAACGGGTCTATACCTATCTACCACAACCACCAGCAAAATGTTTATTTTTTATCTCCCTGAAGTGAGTGAGTAGCCGTTGTGTAACAGGCGTATATTAAGTAGTAAAATAGTAAGAGAATGTATATCACAAAACCAAGCTAGCCTATAAAAATATACGCAATTTCATAGACAGCTATAAACCCTTACTAAGATGTAAACGCTTATCTTTTATTATTGGAAGAGAAAGGACAAATAGGTAGTTACATTATTTTGTTTATAATTTTTGATCAAATACTTTTATAAGTACATAAACTATAAAGAACTAAATGTTTTTAGTACTAAAATTATTATAAATAAATTGTTATTAACCACTGGCTTGGCGAAAGTCTCCTGGAGGCAGCAAAAAACATTTGACTTCTATTCATTAATAAAAAAAACACTTACACACTCACACCCCCGCACTAGGATTCCCTGTGTTGCGGGTGGCGGACACATACAAACAATAACAAGATTTTGCCCATCCAAGACCCTAGTATAATTATTATATTATAATATCCGATTATAATTTCGGCCACATGATGATTTTGTCATTTTATAAATAGCTAGCCTACTTCGTCCGCATTAAATGTAGGATGTTGCCATGCCCTCGGGATCTGTAAAATAGTCGGGCTTAAAAGTATCCTATGACCTCCGGGACTCAAACTATCTCTCTACCAAATTCTATAAGGAATTTAAGTACCAATGGCTTAGCCGTGAAGGCGTACCAAACAAACATTCGCATTTTTAACATAATAATCAAATAAGAATGTAAGAAGTAAGATAAGATAATAATATACGAATTTGTAAGATTTTGACGAAAATGGTCAAAATCTTTGCCTTATCCTTATCGAATCGTATCAAGAGTGTAATCATTTTTCAAGTTGCTAGAAGCCTATGTTTTTTACCGAAATTACGGAAAGCAAATTTGCGAGAAAAAGTAGTATTCATACAATAATATTAAAGAATAGAGAAAGAGGTATTCATACAATAATATAAAAGAAGAAAGAAGAAAGAGATATTCATATTATAATTTCAACTTTTATCGTCCTAGTAGGTACTACAGTTCTTTTAATCGTCGCGCCAAGGGGACTTAGACGGTTCTTTCAAAGCGGGGGAAGAGATGCTAACATCCTTCCCGTGGTTAAGATATAGATATCAACTGTACCTACTTTCAGCGCTATTTGCTACCTCGTGACATCGGAAACTTATGAGTCGCAGAATGGATTGTTCTTTTAAAAGTCGACGCTCCTATTTAGTGAATAGAACAAGTAGGTAAGTATTTAAATATTATCTGGATACTTTTCATGATTAAGAGCAAATACTAAATAGCTACAATCATTCTTATTAAAGTAGTCTTCATATTTATTTAATAGAACAAGTAGGTTATTTAAATAATATCTGGATTAATTTGACAAAACACGATTGGTTTTAAATTTTTATAATTGTCATATTATACTAGCACATAATATAACATACAAGAATCGACACAAAATATCAATTAGATAGTACTCAACATTCGGGAATTGAACATAGTATAAATGTTCTTTAATTTGCCTAATTTTGCCTAATGTAACTGACGCAAAACCACGGTAGGTTAGCTAGCTAGGTATGTTAAATTCACTGCCTTCATTAAGGACTAAGTACTAAGTAACTCATGTAACATTTTGCATGCTAAAGTGTAGCTTAATGTGAGAAAGTAATTTATGCGACCTACCAACTGTACCACATTTAAAGCAAAATAAATGAAAATGTAAAAAATTAATGAATGATACTTTAAATGATCAAGTGAAATAATAATACATAATTTCAAATAAATAATTTCAACCCCCGCTGGAGCAGCGTAGTGTCTCCAAGCCTCTTTGTACCCAGTTTCAAAACCTATCTACAAACTGAAGTAAAGGTACCTAAGACACATAATTGAATGATACAAACAACAAACAAACAGGGTTTATATCTCGATATATTTTTAATTGAAATTGCGACTCGGAAACCAAATGTTTGTAAGTGGGCATTCAGTGGAGTCTCCCTACCGACCCCGGGAGTACCCTCGCATCGATCTGGGTTCAAAATACGCATTTACTTACATAAAATTACACCCTTGTTTAGCTTTGTTCGATGTTTCGGCAGCTAAGTGGCTGATGCGTAAAATTTTTCCCACATTGAAATATCTTTCTTTTGTGCATGGCCTACTACGCATATATGTTTGGTGCTCATCATCATCATCACACCTCATCACCAATCCACTACTGAGCACGGTCTTCTCAGGATGAGATGGGTTAGGCCATAGTCCATCACGCTGGCCAAGTGCGGATTGGCAGACTGCAAACGCCCTTGAGAACATTATGGAGAACTCTCACGCATGCATTAAATTACTCACAATGTTTTCTTTCACCGAAAGCAGACGATATTCAATTACTCAAAGCCCACGTAGCTTAGAACAGTCATAGGTGCGTTCCTGGGATTTGAATTTAGAACCCGCCGAGTAGGTCGCCGAGATTTTAGCCACTTGGCTATCAAGACTTAAGAGGGCTATGACATTTCACATCTCTCTCCCTCGCACATCATAACACTTTCAATGATTGTGAAAGTCTATGTAGACTTTGGAGCCAGACTTAATTTTTTTTATTTTTATAACACTAGGCATGCAGTTCCACACACCACTGACGCCCATCATCATGGACATTGTAACAAATATCGAATAGGATTGGACGAGAGATTATTAGTTAGTTAGTCCTGTTAGTATTAGGTGATAATAGGAATAATAGTTGGTTAACAACCGTTAGTAATAGGACTGTGGTAGCTAGGACTGTTATTGTAAGTTAAATATGTATAATGTGTTTTTTGAAAACACGTTATTTTTGGTGAAATAAAACTAAATACAATTAACATTTAACCTTATTTCTGATTTACAAGTTTTCACCATAGGTACCAGAGCATTACAAAGGTGAAGAAAAGCCAGATTTTCTGCGTATTGCGGAAAGTCAC
>DWLO01004168.1:0-10228 GCA_018245335.1 Dalla quadristriga | reverse complement strand
CACACATTATCACATTCCCACATTCCTTTTCCCACTATACTTCATTGATCCTCTGAAGGCTGATCCTTGAAAGGTCCACTGAGGCCTCCCCTAAACGACACCACTCTGACCGGTCCAGTGCCCTCTGAATCCAGCGGCTTCCCGCTGTTTTTTCCAGGTCGTCAGGTCAGTGCACAGTCTGTGCTCTTTTCCGAGTCGTGGTCTCCTTCAAAGAACTTTCTTTCCCATTGGTTATCAGTCCTTCAATTCACGTGGCCTGCCCATTGCCACTTCAGATTGCTAACGCTGCGAGCTATGGTGGTAACTCCCGTTCGTTTACGGATTTCATTATTGCGAATTCAGTCGTATAGCGAAAAACCGAGCATTGCTAGAGCAAATTGAAGTTGGTCACATATTATGTATTGAAGACTGAGACTGTCGCCTCTTGTATAAGAGTTACCGGCGACCACACCTTTCCGACCGTAACATAATCATTGAAAACCAATAAGTTTATGGAAGATATGGGTGTGGTGGTCCACCGTGCACAGGTTCTACCACCTGCAAATCCCCTCTGCATCACATAACCGGTTTACTCCCTATTAGGTCGCGCATATTTTTGAAGATCTCCCTTCAGGCTACAAGAGATGACGTTACATGTATCCTGAATCACGCTATCGATGTTATCTCAACATCTGGCATATATACACTGTATATATGCCAGATGCTCTGCTCTGCTCTGCTCTCCACGCTTCATCACCCACCCTGGCGGGAGATCTTCCTTTGCCCACCTTTATAGCCAAGAAAAGTAACTGATGGTTCACCTTTCGACAGCCAGAAAGAGCCTCTTTGATGTGCTCCTTCTCACTGTCCCCAACAGCCTGGTGCTGGTCAGGAGAGCTGGCGGTCAGCAGCGCCCACACCGCCGCCATGGAGAGCGTCATCATGGCTTGCGAGTAGAAGATCAGCTCCCAGCCCAGTTTGGCCTCCGACAGCATCCCGGATACGGGGAGGGCGATTATGATGCCTAGGAGCATTCCTGGAAGTAGCAGATTTCAGGTCAATATTAAAATGGGTGAACAATATTGTAACGAAGCTCACAGAAACCTGTCTACAATTCTATGGGGGTAGTAGGCACCACCACCACACCCACTTTTCGATCAGCTTAGGGTTAATATCGATGATTGCGCAATGATTGAACAAAAGTTGTACACGAGTTTAAGTTTTATTGAACCATATTGCGCAGGATTTGCGCAGGATTTTTTAGTTTATTTTTGGTACTTTAGTACTGTCGAATCCGTCGACAGCCGTAACCAGCCCTGGTTTGGTGACTCCTGCAAATAGCCGCAACACAAGAACGCAACGTCACAAGGCACCAGCATCGTAACCCGAAGGCTACGCACACCTTACAAACGTCTACACCCTGACATCGGCGATGACGTCACGTTTCGATTTAACATGGCATCATTTATTAATTAGTACTATATTTTACGACTCAGTGTCTCTGTCTGACGAGCTGTGGGTCCCGGGTTCGATCCCGGGCCGGGGCAGACATTTATTTGGCTGACAGGTGTTTCTACTTGAGTCTTGGGCGTTAAATTGTGTTGTCTTCTGTGTGTGTCCACCACCCTCAACACAGGGAATCCTAGTGCGGGGGTGTGAGTGTGTAAACGATTTTTTTAAATTCATTTAAGAAGTACTATGAAACCTCTGTTGTTTGACTGATCTGTGCACAGTTGCCGGCAGGGCCCTCTATTTGTTGTCAATTTGCGAAATTGCCAACAAATAAATGACTTAGTCGGAGAATTCTTGAAAAACTGTAAAAGAGATTTGTTTATCTCTGAATATTAACGACATTGGATATTTCCTTTGTACCTTTGCGATCGTAATTGTACAAGGTTTGCGTCTGTTAGGTACCTCCGAGTACCTACTTACTGAAGCGCTCATAGGACCCTTTTAATAAATCGATCTCAGTTTCGAGTGCGATATCAGCTGATAAGTCAGCATCTTAAGATCGTCGCTGTTTAATAAGTGCATCAACAGCATCTCAATTGATATTGCTCTCAAGAGTTAAACTTTTCTGTGTGTGACCGCCGCTCGCAACATAGGGAATCCTAGTGCGGGGGTGTACAGCGTTTTTTTTTTCTTTAATTGTAGGGCGTAGGTAGATAAATTACGAATGAATGTTCGTTACTTTACTTTGAACAATAAAATTACGCACATTTTGCCCGTATTTTAATATTCATATAGGTACCTAATTTTTTATAGAGATTAATGGAGTGGCGTCGATTAGTTAAGGTCTATGTCCAGCAGTGGACCTCTAAAGGCTGATGGATGGATGAATGGAGTGAAAAGATTCGAATTATTTTCGCTGTAAGTATTTGCAATTTCATTTAGTAATCGTTATTATTTGTCCCAATTGTCGCTGGTCACAGATACGAAGTTATCCGTGAGGACTGAGGTGGTCTCTGAGATGGACGGAGATGGAGGACTGACAGCATCTACACCTTTCCAACCGTAACAATTGTTGGAAAACTGTTGGATAACTTTACGGCAGTATGGGTGTGGCGGTTGAATTTAAATAAATAAATTACCCATTTAAGGCTTTAATTTAATCTACCCAACCCAGAGCCTCAACTATAATTGGAACAAGTTAAGCAAACGACTTACTATGGCCCCGAGTTCGGATGCAGAAAATTTATTTAAACTAGCTATCGCCGTAGCTATTAAACCCCAATTTCCTGAACCCTTGTTGGGCCCGCGTGACCTGTAGGGTACTTAGTCTGTGGGGCACTCCAATTAATTCTACATTCGAATACGCGAGGTTTACAATACATCAATCCTCACTTGAAAACTCACTTGTTATGTATTAATTATATTGTATTAGTTATCAATCCCTCGTGTATTTAAACATGTATATATTATTTTCATTATACATATTTGTAGATGTATAGTATATTTATTTATTTATTATTATAGTGAAAATTGTATGTAAACATTACAGAAATAATATCTAATGCGTTTACAATGTCTGAACGTATCTTACTGCCGCTTTGCAAAATTCAGCTGGAGTTGAATAAAATAAGTCTAGACTCAACTCCCAAGCCAGAACACCACTGAGCAGGGTCTATTCGCGTATCAGTGGTGACTCTCCCACCACCACCGACCTGCAACCCACACTGCAAAAAGTATGTCGACGAACATGAGCGTACATAGGGATGCTCAGTGATATGAGTTCTAGCACTGTGGGGTTAAAAATCATACCCGCGGTGAGTTTATACATAATATTCCATCAAGGGTATCCCTTGCCTTACTTCAAGCGAATATGCTTCTATATCATGGTTGACAATAAAATGACGAACATTTTAATGGTGGCTGTCATTAAAAAACCAAATTCATCGCCAAACAATGGACTTAGTGGCACAGCTTCATACTATTGTTTCAAGTGCTGGAATTAAAAGACTGTTCACAACGTTTGGATTTATTCATTCCGACGTACGAAATAGACTAGCTATCGAGAAAGCTGCAATCTTGTCTTATCAATCTTGTCATGTTGTCTGACACATAATTATGATTTTAGAAAAACTAGTTGTTAATAATTAAAATTGTTATGTTATCGTTTTGTATGATTGAATACTATACATGTTTTAAGAAGTTGTGTTATCTTGACTGACTTAAATGCACCAAATATTGATTTTTAATTAATGAAACCTAATTCATAATTAAAATTGTTATTGTTAGTCTTTGATTAAGTAAATTACTTAATAATTATACTATGTTTAATTACCTTGCCAAGTAAAATTTTCTTTAGGAATTCTTCATTTAAATGAAAAATATAACATAGACTCAACTTGTTTTATTTCAAGCTATAAATATTTATTCGTTCTCATCTATATACATTCATTCGCAATTAAAAGTAGTTTTAAACCCTGTTTTTTTCTCAATGTTTTAACAAGTTTTAAACTGTTTTTAAACACTTCATAAAAAACATCGATTTATTTAAAACTGTTTTAAACATGTGTTTTAAATAAACTTGTTTTAATATTGCCAAAACTCTGTGGCTTTATTTCTATTTTACTAACAGTCCCCTAAGTTAAGGAATCCCCTAAAATTAATAGAGATTGGCAATATCGGGCATAAGATAAAACGGAATGCAATAAGAAAAGATAACATGTGTTTATTCTTAAGCGTAGAGTTTCATTTTTCCCTCATATTAAGCCTGCACCCATCCATCGAGGTCACGTAGCGACGATAATGTAGAGCTGTTATATCACGAGCGCTGTAGTGTAGCACGATCGGAGGGGTAATTGTGTAACGCAATACGAGACTTGGGTATCCCCTTCATGTGATTTTTCGTGTAAATTTGAACTTTAAAGACACCGGTCGGCTTCACCAACGAAGCCGATTATTATAGAAATCGCAATAACAATTAAAAAAAAGAAACCTGTATATGTATAAGAAAAATAAATACAAAACACTATAAATAGAAACTAAGCATATTCGGGACACACAGAAAATGCCTCCAGTATTGTTTTATGCCTAAGGCAGAGTGTGCACTATATGCCTACAGTATTGTTTAATGCCTTAGGCAGAGGTTGCACCCTTTTTAATATTGCAAAACCAATACATTTTTATTGCTTATATAATTTTTAATACTAATATTTGTTAGTAGGTAACAACTATAATTGTAAACTTTTCATTTTTCAGTGTTTAAAGCAAATGAATTCATTTCTTCTTTTAAAATGTCTGTTAGGACACTGGCAAGACGACGCCTCGAGTTGGCTCGAGCGCCCTATGTATGCCTGAGGAGCTGTAAGCTTAATGTTACAAGGTTTACGATGCCAGACCAGCGTGTGCAATTAGCTAAGCTCAGTTTCTCTAAGCTCAGTCATTTTATTTAAGACAGTCCATAGACAACTTTCTACTTTAACTTACTTCAACTGCTTTCCGATTCTAGTTCCTTTGTTATTATATTCCGTTACAAAATTCTCTTACATATACAATAAAACACAGTATAAATTACTAATAAACAACACTGATAAGTAGCTGATTTTATGTAGTTTTCTATGTTATCCCACTTCTTTGACAATAATGTTATTTTCTAAATGTAGTGAGAGGGAAACTAATAGGTGATTGTTTTGTAGTTGTCCATGTTATCCAACTTCTGATGACAAATATATCATTTTCTAAATGTAGTGATAGAGAAAGTAACAGGTGGGTATTTTGTAGCTTTCCATGTTATACCACTTCTGATGAAAATAGCGTAATTTTCTTAACGTAGTCATAGGGACACTAATAGGTGAATATTTTGTAGCTTTCCATGTTAACCCACTTTTGATGACATTAATATCATTTTCTAAATGTAGTAATAGGGAAACTGATAGGTGATTGTTTTGTAGTTTTCCATGTTATCCTACTTCGTATGACAATCATATCATTTTCTAAATGTACTACTAGGGAAACTAATAGGTGATTGTTTTGTAGTTGTCCATGCAATCCCACTTCTGATAGCATTGTCAACGTTTATAATGTAGTGTTCGGGAGCAGCGCACACACAGTGCGGTGCATTACTGCGTTCTTTATGGTGTGGGCTTGGCAGCACACACGGGCTGTGTTTGTGGCGGGCATTTAACGACTATTATGACTTCCAAACTATTTTAAATAGTTTACCGACTTTTAATAGTATGAAACTTATTATCTGGCAGCGGCGCAGACTGTTCTCCTGTTCAGTACATACACATAACAATTAAAACTATAAACATTACACTGTATTACTTTTTATAGCTAACTTATAGCCGTTGTATTGCTTTTTTCTGTATTTAAGTTTTTCGCATAATTTTTCGTTTTATTAAACTTGTTTTGTTCTTAATTAACATTATCATTAAATTAACATTAAATTTCGCATATAAATATTTTATTATTTAACTCGTATTAAACTGTATCTTAAGTGTTCCATTGAACAATTCCGAGCGCGTAATTTTTAATACCACTTTTTTTCATTCTGTGTTTCTCCACCTTTGAGGATGATTTTTGTAGTCTTTTTTGGCTGAAACTTCTTTCCAGGACATAGGCTTACAAAAGTGTATTGACATTCAATTTCCAATCTTTCTGCGTACGAAATTTCGAATGAGTCCGTCACATAGTATTTGATTAGCAAACTATCCAATTGTCCATCCGCATAAACCATTCTCATTCATGACACTACTAGTAGAACTAATATATTTAGGAAGATATTCTCATATCCATACTGTTAAGAGATGTACTCAATTATTTAAAAACACAACAGCATTTTTAGCGTAAATATTATTAAAAACATAGACTGCGTTATTATGTACTTGATCATTAGTACTTACTTATTTGAAAACATTACTAAATGATAACCTTTTCTATGTTAACAACAATGAAACAACAACTACAACTAAGTATCTTATGCGCTGCCGAAGTACTTATTGATTTTTTGCCAGCCCTCAGACAGCTTGTTGGCTATCTTGTCTACGGGTCCAGGGCCTCCGCAGTGTCTCGGAGGCCCGGCTAGTAAAACAGTCTCTCCTGGGATAAGTTTAACTATCTTCTCCAAGGATAAGTGAGAGCCAGGGGACAGGCTCGATCCCCCTGAAGAAGTGGCGACAGTCATCTCCGCCGGCAGGCCTGGAATCCGTGACAGCTGCACTTCAGTCTGGTCTCGACCAAAGTTGGAGACGTAGAGAAGAGATCCACTTCCACCCCATTTTAGCACCGCTAAAGCTTCATTCAGGAGTTTAATCTGGAAAGTTTAAAACATGAATATTATAGCACAGATTTCGGCTACTTATTCAAGAGTCGTGGGTTCAAATCACTGACAATGACTTCTGCGAAATTATGTATTAATACCAAACAAATTGCATTACACTTTTTGAGGCGGTGAAAGATAATATCGTGAGGAAACCTGAGGATCAGATTATTCACACCATAATATTTTCGAAGGCGTATTATACAATCTGTTAATCCGAATCCGAAAATTGACTGTTTGTGTATGAGATGAAGGCACCCCCAAGCGTATACAAATTAGCAGCCTACAAGCGTCTCATCTTATAACTTGAAAAAACAGAAATTACCTCTACATGTGGTCCATTAGCCGGAGACTTTGTCATCGCTGCAGCTATCCTCACAACTCCGACGTGACTGTGTTCATTAGCGAATTCAGTTTTAGCGTTTGCATATCTATAATTCGGAGTCAGCGGTAGCCAAGGTTCTCCAGACGTGAATCCAGCGGAGGTTGTGGCATCCCAGGGGAATGGCGCCGCTGACGGGATCATTTCCATGGGCCAGCAAGTGGAGTTGGATGCCCATTCGAGGATAGTGTCAACCACTCCTAATTCATCGCCTTGCTGGATTATAGTAGCTCCAGGAAGCACCAGCGCCAGAATGTTCAAGGCGTCCACCATTTCGCTGCTTAGCCTGGATGCTATGCGACTTTTATTACTTGAACTTGTCTAAAAGGGAAATATAAAAAGTTTTAACAACCATCTCATTAAAATATTGAAGACCACCCACCCTGTAGGAGTTTGCCAATTTTAGGCGATTCTGTTATGTTTTTTACGTGTTGTACTATAAGCGTGCTGTATTAAATTTGTATAAAAAAATGCCTATGAGACATAGGACAAATTCTGGACCTCATTGTGGTCAACCTGTAACTTATCACAGTATTGGCACCCTCTCCACACAAATTCTGACAAATTGAAATTGAAATTGAAATTCTGAAAATTAGGACAAATTCTGGACCTCATTGTGGTCAACCTGTAACTTATCACAGTATTGGCACCCTCTCCGCCATCTAGCTTTTGTTTTCTTTGGACGTGAAGGTTGAAGTGTGTATACGGCACATACAGACCTGGCTGGGCTCTTATCTTTTGGGCTGTACAACAGCGCGGACTGCAGGGCTAGTGCCAACTTTAGGACAGAACTGGACGTTAACTTATCACGGTATTGGCACCCGTATCTAGCATGGTTATCCTAAGGCCGTAAAAGCTGAAAGTGTAAAGTGAACAAGGACTGGGGCATATCAACGGCACTCACAGGCCAGGTGGGACTCGTATCTTGTGGGCTGTACAACAGGGCGGAGTGCAGGGCCAGTGCCAACTCGGGACCGGTCCTCGGCGTCGTCAGCGCGTAACTTATCACCGCGTTGGCACCCGCTCTGCCGCCGCCGTAATATCGCGCCGCGGCTGCGGGCTCCAACGCCGAATCCACTAAGATTACTCTGCAAAAAATATCCGAGGACATAATATATTGGTGCAATATCGACGCCCGATGTTTGCAATTCAGTCATATTGAAGACGAAGTGCTTGAGGACTTTGGAGATAATATATGAATCTTAGAGCTATGGACTTAATGAACTGTGATTTAGGTACCAAATAATTTCAACATTTAGGGTAGGTATAGAAGAAATATTTATTTAAAACAGTCTATTTAAATTGGTATCAAAAGTAGAGTACGTACATTCTGTAATTAGTGAATTACGCCGAAGCCCATCAACGGAGGCTTCACCATCTCGTGAACGTCGAGGCCATCCAGCTCCTTGACACCACGGACCTAGTAAGAAGGCTCAAAAGGACAAAACCCTTTGACTTAGCAATATAACGTAGACTGTTAACAGTTAACAAGGCGAATGTTCGTAATGTCTGTATGTGGTAAAAGTTCAATCAACTTACGGAGTGTCCAGATTAGCGCTACGGGCACAGCTTATGGCTTCCGAAGCTAACTTTCTCAGTAGTTTGAGCCCGCAGTTCGGTTCTCTCGGAAAGTCTGGGTTTAACAGAACTCCCGAAATTCCCAGCTTGAGCCAGGCACATTGAGACGTAGTCAGAGCTGCCGCAATGCCTTCCGAGCATAAGTTTAGTACGGCCTCATTGTTAGAACTGCCCCAGAATGCGCCTCGCTTTTCATCCCATATCCATTTGTGAACACCATTTTCTGCCTAGCAGTTAGAAGGAATACGATAAGATGTTATTATTAATGTTTATGTAGATATTGGATGTTAATTATTTTTTTATAAGCAGAATGATATTATATGTAATTTATAAATATTACTTTTGTATTTTTTAATTGACTGTTTAAATGTCGGTTTGTTCTTATAATATTATATAATAAATGAGCTATATTTTTAAATATTCTTACCAATGGAGGCTCTTTAGCGTCTCCCTCTTGCCAAAGGATCCAATCCTCATATCCGTTCCGTTCCGAACTACTTTTAAACCATTCCGATTCCGCACTAACAGTCGGCAACCATAGCGTGACGATCACTTTGAGCTCTGTGTAATGAAAAATCCTCCATTATTCAAAAAGCACAACAATGATTTCGCTGTAACTCATCGCAGACCACTAGCCATGAACTAGTCATAATGGCTACACAGGCTAGTAATCACGATGTACTCCCACATACGGTATCATTATGAGCAGATACTTAGAGTTAGCAGTTCGTTTCTGCTTAGCTTGTGTACGAGCAAGCGCGTATATTTTTGCTAGGTCATCTTTTTACTTTAATTCGATTCAATATTGTTTGCATAAAATGAAATGAAATTATTTCGTCATAAGGTACAGGCGGCACACTCGACGAATGTCATGAAACAGTATTAAAATAATTACTGTGTAAGTAAGTAAGTGATTACTTATATCTACTGATGACCATGCGCCATATGGGGTGACTCAGATAAGAACCTTATTGCATTATGTGGTTATATTCTGTCCTATTCTAACTTCTTTGATCAAGTAATACTAGAAATGGAATATCGTTACCCAATTTCTTAGCCTTCTCCAACAATCTACTGAGTCCATCAGAGCTGCCGTACCGCGGGTCCACTAGAGCCAGGTCAATAGTGCCCGGGAGGGAGCAGTCAGCGTTCCTGGCAGACAGTGGCGAGAGGATGACGGCGTCGGCGCCCAGCGCCCGGATATAGCTCAACTGCTTTGCAGCTCCTGTAACGTATTTTAGGGCTCCATGTACAGAATACAGTAAAAAAATAAATAAATATCTAAATTGAATTTAGACTAAAGGCGGTACTATCGCTAGGGTAGCAACGCATCTGTGGCCAGCTTCGAACATAACCATTACTAACCACTACTAACTGGACTTTTACTAACACCGACTAACAGGACTTACAGCCACTAACAGTCCTTACTACCATAGTCCTTATACTAACGAATACTGACCAACTAACATTCCTATTAACATCACATACTAACTGGACTAAAACCTCCAGTTCCTTTTACGGTC
>DWLO01004167.1:0-10228 GCA_018245335.1 Dalla quadristriga | reverse complement strand
GATATGTTTATGTGTCATATAAATAGCACATTCCATTTCATTATTGACCTTAATTTCAATATCACAGACAGACACCAATTTTATTCATTGGTAATTTAAGATACATGACGATGCAACATAATATACAATAGCTTTAACAGCCTACTCTAAGTATAAAGAAAAACCTTGAAGGGAATAAAATTGGCTGTAATGGTTTAGGGCATACACGGACCAACTCCTGCTACGATCAACTAGTCTATTTGGTTATCGCGCTCTAGAAAGCAAAATAGCGCTCGTAAAATTTGTCGATCGTATTCGTTCAATGCAACAGCCGCTAAATGATACCTTAGTGATTCATTCAAATGATTACGCACCCAATACTGATGACTTGGTGAATGCGGCAGAACGTTTCGAAGATCATGAGGCGGGCGTTCTCGACGAACTCCTCGAGGCAGGCGATAAGGAAGAAGTCAGTGTGGAGCACCGCCTGGCACTGGCTGAGTTTCCTCCTCGCCGCGTCGAAGTCAAAGTTCACGTACAGGTGCTCAATGAACTCAGTTATTGGGTCCCTGGGAAAAAAAATATCAGCGATAAGGCAAGGACGACCAATCTATACCTACGTGATTATTTCGTTTCAAAAGTGATTTGACTGCTAAGCGAATCCCAGATAGACCAGAACCATGTTCATGTTAATCGAAGAAAAAACATGTTTCTTAAAAAAATACTAACAACCGGACATACACCCCGATGTACGTCAATACATCGAGAGCAAACTTTCAGTTGGGGTATTAGTTGATTATCAGAAGGGCGTATTCTAGATTTATTATAGCTAAAAAAATATTATAATGATGATAGAACTTTACCTATACGTGTAGGCTTCCTGCTGAATAACTTTCACCAGGTCCTTGAGAGCGTTCCTTCGCGATCTGTTAATGATAACAGCAGTGGCCAAGTAGCGAAGAATGTGCGGACACATTGTTTGGATGGCGTTCAAATACCTAAAAAAATAGATTGATTTTCATCAGGTGATCGGGTTTCTACTGATCGCGAACACGGGTAGGATTTACGCGAAATAATTCCTCAGCGACTGTCGATATCCAGGCGTACGTCAAGCGTTAAACTGATATCCCAAGCAAACAATTCGCGACATCGATCGTCGCTCGTAAATTAAGGAATGGAAATACATACAGAAGTTTGTGTTTCTAGATCATTACAATATAACTCTGGCCTCGTCACGGATAGAACTTTTATAGGGAATCGCGTTGCATCTTAAACAAAAGACCAACAAAAAAAAAATTCTCCGCCCTCCGCGGATAAAGAAGTATTACATAAAAAACTTACAAGGGCTTGTACAGAAACATTTCGATGATGAGGTCGCGACCTTTGACGTGGTTGAAGAAGACGAAGAGAGACCAGTGCACGAGCCACGTGCGCTGCTGTAGCGCCTGCATGTTGGTGCTCGTGGCACCGCCCGCTCCATTATCGATAAACTCACGGAGCTTGGTCAGGTCGTCAAGCGCTCCGTCCCAGTTCTGCACGAGGATTTCGCTCGCCAGCTTGCCCCAGAGTACCGAGAGGTAGTTCTGAAAGTTATAAGCAACTTAAGGTAAGGCTGGAAAGAGTAAGGTCATAGAAAATTATATTGACCAGCTCATCGAAGTATGCTTTTCCGACCACAACACCACTTATGTGGTATGAGAGCAAGAAAATATAATACAATACAAATCGCACCCAATACAGACCTAATAAGACTTAGGCTCGAATTGAGTTACGTATACACAAAGGCTTCTGTTAACGCCATCTATGATTTCAAATTGAAATTACAACGAAATTCGCCTTCTTTGTTGACACACTGTAACATAGGTCTCTTTCATTCTAAGGTGTTTATGCACCGGACAAAATTGCAGAATGGTTTTTTGCGTTTTTCCAAAAACCATTTTTTTTGAGTTAAGCCTGTTTATCATTAAGGGTGCGAAAAATTCTTTACTGTCCACCAAGCAACAATATCGTAACAACCACGAAGATTATATCCTAAAAAAATGGGAAAGATACATAATGAATATTAGTTTGAATAAATAAAATATAATATAATGAAGACACCATAATGTTTCTATAATCTTAGTGCTGAAAGCTTAGTTGGAAGATAGAAAGACAATGACAAGGTCATATAAATGAACATGGCAGATTTTTAAATTCGTCAGTAATAAAAACTATTAATCACATCTTTCAGTATTGACAAGCATTGTCAAAATGGCAGAAAAATTGATAATACACAGATTTGAAGAAGGGATTAATTTCAAATCTCTTTATATTACTTTAGATAGCAAAGATGCTGATAAACAAGAGGCCCAATTCGGTGACTGGTTGGAAGGCCAATCTGAAACCAGCAAAAGAGATTACACGAAACCCCGCTTAGTTGTTAAACTAGTTTCAGGTAATGAGAACGATAATTTTAGTTTAGAATTGTGTGCCAAGAAAATAGATGACGCGGATAAATATTACAACTGGAATAATTCTCTTTATCATCAAAATGGATTAAATTGTTTGATTTCCAAAGATCATAGAAATAATACAGATAATGACACACATCGTCAAAATGAAGAGAAAAATAGTATTACTTGTGATAAAACTGACTCTGATAGCTTACTTGATCCACTAGAATATAGCATTGAGAAAGTAAAGGAAAACAATGCTCGCATTATGGAAAACATCCATATGCTAAATAGAACGCTTAACTACACAAAACAAAAGGAAATATTGGACATTATATGTCCAAAGCCGCAGCAATCATTCCCCTGCGAAGCATGTGGGAAATGTTTTGTCTATGAAACTGGGCTTAAAAGACACTTCGCTATGAGGCATGCGGTAAAAGAACCGCATCCTCGTTGGCAAGTCGTTTGGACTTGCACTGAATGCTTTCAGGTCTGGCCAAGGTACGATTTAGCATTGAAACATACTATTCAATGTTGCAATAGAGATAGTTCTGACTGCATACGAGAAATAAAAACGTCATCATTACTGCAATGCGAATTCTGTGAGCAAGTATTTACCAACATTCCTAGACTATTGAAACATTCCAAGACTCATACAGTGGCAAGTAACTATGAATGCAGGACGTGCAATGTTCCTTTTGCATCGTATCGACACGCCGAGCAGCACTGGCTCTCGTGTTCGTGGGTAAACATTTGTTACAAGTTCTTCTTGCCCAAAATGTTACTCTGCAATGTATGTGACCGGAAGTTCAAAAACTATGAGCAGCTGTACAGCCACAGGTATGGTTAAAGTGGAACAAGTTTGCCTTTATTTATACGGCGGCGGTAAATTGTGCACGGTTCTTCTGGGAGATGCCACAGTAAATTTTTTCTTTCCATTTTGGTCCGAAAGATCCAGTCATAAAAGCGAAGTGTACAGTTTATATTACATTCTCTTAGCCTTCGGTAGTAACGATAGGATATACATAAATGAATATCTTCTACGAATTCGAGTAGATAACAAAATTATCGACGATTTTTAGAATGAGTGAGCCGTTTCAGTTTTTTAGGAATCACTGGGCCAGTTTAAGTAACAGAATTGAAGATTAATTCAAAAAAGGTAGATACGTTTACCGCCTATCACGCGCGGTCTCAAAACCAATGACCAGCGCTACAGATTTCGTTTAGCCCCTCACAAAGCATGGTCTTGTTTGCACGCGATGCGGCCACATAGCGGGATTCCTATTGAGTACGTCTCACTGTCCCTTCTGTTAGTTATTAAATGTGCACGATTCAAAAATTGTAATTGTGTTGGTGTGTGTTTACGTGTATTTGCATCTAGCCTATTTTTCTGTAACGCGATGTATGAGCGTACCGTATACCGTATCTATCTATTTTCTTCAATCTAAAATTATAAAGTAACAGAAGTTATAGTCTTCACCCCTCCACTCACAATTCTCCTTTTGAGTTACGAGTAGTAGTTAAAAAAAATAAGAACGAATTGATAACGTCCTCCATTTTTGAAGTCTATTAAAAATGAATCTACCTACAATAACGGTAATTTTATTGCAGGTACAAAGTAGGTCACTTCATAGCCAAGTGTCATAGATCGGACGATCAGAACACAGTGGCCTTATCAATGTTAGTGTACCAGTGCGAAGTTTGCGGCCAGTGGTATCATGTTGTACAAGCTCTTTTGATCCACAAGAGCCAGCATCATTCTCCAACGGAGTGTCCTACGATGGTATAAAAGAAATTATACAAAGGCCATTTATGCCAATTGCCATGTGTGAAATGAATAAATCCTATTATCTTATTTTATTGTTGCTTTTTAAATTTCATGAGAGACTCATCATTATATCATCCCATAGTATACAGATCATAGATTTATACCATAGGCTTCTTCACACTCTTTAAAAAAAAGATTTGGCGATGTATTTAAACTTATAACATTTACAACTTAACAACAAACATTAATCTGCTAAATGAATGGCTTTTTTTCATATTATTAGAATAGCAGCAAACTTTTAGACATCCATGACAAACCTCATACAGGACTGTATGAGGAACTGTTAGTCAGTTACTCCTGTTAGTATTAGGTATAAATATTATTTGGTAGTGATAGGTCTGTGGGTGACTCCCACAAACTAACAGTAATAGGACTGGGAGTCTCCCACACTTAGTCCTGTAAATGTAAGTAATCTTCCTGTTAGTAATTCCATTTGTCCTGTTCAAACAGCTCACAGGCCCTGAAGTGGTTGCCTCTTGTATAAGTGTAACCGGCATCCACACCTTTTCAATCAGAACACAATTCCACAAGATCCAATACCAATATGGGTGTAATAATTATTTTAATTATTTATTATTACACACAAATCAATCAATTGAAGAAGCGCAGAATATCATTAATTTTGCATGCTCACTAGGTTACAAGAATATTAAACCGAGTGGAAGAAACCAGTGATGGTGACCATGACCATTTACCATCAGGCGGCCCGTCACCTTGTTAGTTAAGACCGTCATCCTGGCAAATCCAACTGCTCAGTAATTTGCTTCACACATTTGGTTTTAAGTTTTTTCATGTTTGGGAATACAAATAAAGAAGAAGTGTGAATGTGAATAATCGAGAAAATATTGAAAAATATAATATGAACTTATGCTTTTACCTTATCAGTAGGAGACATAACCAGCTGACAGAAGTACAGATATGATGCTGACTGGACATAGTTACCGCATTCGTATCTGTATTTGGCTAGGCAGTACATACTGTCTATCATCTCAATTTTAAACTGAAACGAACCAGAAGAAAAAATTTAATATTCAGATGCATTCATGTTCACTTTGGCTTTGAACATTATTTTATAGAAGAACAGATTACAATCCATACTACTATTACAAAAGTGAGTGTTTGTGATAAAACTACTTTCACATAGCAACAGAGCAATGGATTGACCTGATTTTTCAAATGGAGATTTTTTATGAGAAATTATTAACACTTCAACTGAAAATGATAAAAAGCAAACATCTAATTCAAACTAGAATAATTACCTCAAATTCCTTGTTGGTAGTTAAGTAATTGATGAGAGTTTTAGGGTCCCTCATGGTCTCCACAGTCTTCATGACATCATCACGCTGCATTAACCGGAGCACGGGCTCCACTGCATCTTGCAACTCTTGCAGTTGCGAGAGGACCACCCCTCTTCTTGATTTAATTTCCTGCAAAAGAATTAACTTAACATATAACAAAAACAATATAATTATTAGAAATTTAGTGCCTCTTACCGTGCAATAAATACCGTCAACTAGTAAACATAACCTCTTCTTGACTAACGCGTTTCTTACCTCAGGTGTGTCTTCATTAGGGTAGAGCATTCTACGTATATCAACTACGTAATCAATCATGTTAGTTTTACTCAAAATCTCCAACTTAGCTTGTAAAAGCTCCGACTGATCATAAGTCTGTAATCAAACATAACATATTTATCTAGATAGTAGTTATTTGTTACGCAGGTAAATAGAATATTAACTGTTGTGGCACTTATTTATTAGCATATTAATATGACATCATGACAATATTGTATTTATTCTTTAAAACTTGTGGGAGTTAACTTTCTGTTCTTACCTCTTTAGCAGCTAAAAACTCCAGTAAAGGAAATACAAGATGTCGGTCTAAATATTGACCTATTTTAAACGTTAAATCAAATTTAGAGTAACTCATGGTTGTTTTTGGGGCTCAATTTTTATATCTTTAAGTGTAATTTCAGGTAACCAACAACTCTCGCGTGCCACAAGATGCAGTGGCAAAATGACAGTTGACAGATATATCATCTGACATCTCAGTCTAGCATAGACTAATAGTTTTTTTTATCCTTAGGACCTTGTCTTAGTTTTTATCTTATCAGAACCACATACAAATATTGTAGCATTTTATCGTATAGCATAGGACTTGGCAAGCGTACGCGTTCCCCTCTGCGAAACTACGACAAAATTGACCAGACTATCCATATAAACTACTTCGCCGCGATCGTACGCCATTACGGTTATTTTCCACTCTAATAAACTTTTATTTTCGCTAAAAATATATGTATTTGCACATAAACAAGATTGGCGACAAAATATACCTAATAATATCTATTTATGTTAACGTGGTACATGCCGAACCGGTTTTCTCGACCAGTGTTGTTTAGAAGTGGTATAAAAGCAAAGGCGCTTCAGCCACAAAAAATCTAAACTGAGTATTTGAAATTTTCTGCTGTGTCATGAGAAATTGTTTTGTTTGCAAAATTCTGGTACTGGAACATTAATTATAAGTTATGATTCAAATAACATTCATAATTATTATCTATTTTTATTTTTTTTATTTTTATTCGTTTTTTCTTTCTTTTACCCACAACAGACTGGATACATCCACCCTTTCAAAATATCAGCCTATCAAATCAAAGCAAAACATATTCTTTATATGTTCCCATTCTAATCAAATTTCACTCATTAATATAATTCTTTTATGAACAAGCCGTATTAAAACCGTAATACGCTTGTTTTGGCTGGATACTCGAAATTTTATGAGCCATATTTAAACATTTAAATAAAAAATTGTCAATGGTTATAAAATGTCAATCAACAATCTAGCCTAAACGTCAAATTACAGCATAGAGTACAAGTTGAGTTGCAGTTCATAGCCACATCTATTCGATCACATTGTTGCAATTTTAACACGAGGACCTTGTATTATTGTTCATTTTAGTATTCTGTTAATTTAAACAGAATTCAAGATGTACCCCGTTGGCCAACGTAAGCATCAGCATATCCCATGTAACCCAACCATGATTTAGGAAGGCATCATCGTCCTTTGTTTGATTGCCCTAAATAACATCTAGGGAAGCTAAAAACAATCAGGATATTAGTAAACATTATTTTCACTAGTTATATGCAATAAGAGTGTGATGGAACGTGAAATATATATTTTTGCTGTGCAGCTCCAGCGGGGGAGACGAGTGCTGGTGCGGTGGGTGTGTCGGGTGCAGTGACCGCGGCCGCGGGCACCACTGCCGCGACGCCTGGGGCTCCGAGCACGGCGCCGGCGCCCGCCGCGCCGGCCGCAGGAGTGGTCGCAGGTGCGCTGGTGTCGCCGTCCGCCGCGCCGCCGCCCGACTTACCAGTGCTCACATGCCCTCGACGGCCCAACCTCGGTCATGAGGGCAGGCCAATCATGCTTCGTGCCAACCATTTCCAAATATCGATGCCTAGAGGCTTTGTGCATCATTATGATGTCAATATACAGCCTGATAAATGTCCAAGAAAAGTATGTGTTGCTCGCTATGTGGTGTTGATTAACTTCGGTGCTAGAATCTAATTGTGCTGTTCTTGCAGGTAAATAGAGAAATTGTTGAAACTATGGTTCACTGTTACAATAAAATATTTGGTGCTCTGAAGCCAGTGTTTGATGGTAGAAACAATTTGTACACAAGAGATCCTTTACCCATTGGCAATGATAGAGTAGAGCTGGAAGTAATTTTGCCTGGAGAAGGGAAGGACCGAGTGTTCAGAGTTACAATTAAATGGGTAGCTCAGGTAAGTGGTTTATTAAAAGATTCAAGATGAATTACCTCTTTTATTAAAAGCAATAATGTTGTTTTGTTGTTAGATTAAGGCATTCATTGCCATGTTGCATTAAGATGATAGCTACCCTGTCTTCAATACTCATTTCTGTTTCCATAACCCTATTTTCACAAAATTATTGATAAAATTATAAAATTATGGGTTTCTAATGAAATAAACTACCAGGAAACATTGAAAGTAATTTGTAAACCATGCTTATCAGTCAATAAGGTATAGCTGGAACCATTTACAAACATACATTTTTGACGGATAATGAGTTTCATTAATCTGTGGTTACTTCATTAGCTTGCTAGTTTAATATTGCAATTGTTGATAGTTTAAGGAAAAATCTTAATAAATATTAAATTAAATCATTTGTAGGTATCATTATTTGCACTAGAAGAAGCTTTGGAAGGTCGTACGAGACAAATACCATACGATGCGATTTTGGCTTTGGATGTGGTGATGCGACATTTGCCCTCTATGATGTACACTCCAGTTGGGCGGTCATTCTTCTCGTCTCCGGAGGGGTACTATCATCCCCTCGGTGGAGGGCGAGAAGTTTGGTTTGGTTTCCACCAGTCTGTTAGACCGAGTCAATGGAAAATGATGTTGAATATAGATGGTATGTATAATTTGTTTACTTTAGTTTTTCTTATGGTAAAGTTCTATCTGATATCATTATGTTATAACAAACGTTATGTGGAATGTCGGGGGGAAGAATTACCTGTGTTAATATAATGCAATCTGATGAAGCTTGATTGTCATCTTATCATTATGTGTGAATGTATTTGTAAATACCTTTTTTTCTGAATAAAACCATACATAATAATATTAATCATTGTCTCTTACAGTGTCTGCAACTGCTTTTTACAAAGCCCAACCAGTCATAGAGTTTATGTGTGAAGTATTAGATATAAGAGACATTAATGACCAAAGAAAGCCCCTGACCGATTCACAGCGGGTGAAATTCACTAAAGAAATTAAAGGGCTCAAAATCGAAATCACTCATTGTGGCACTATGAAGCGGAAGTACAGAGTGTGCAACGTCACCCGTAGGCCAGCTCAGATGCAATCGTGAGTTCAATTATTGTACTAAAAAAATTATTAAAGGATTATTAATTTTATCGTAATAGGTTAATTTATGGATAAAACATGATTCGGCTAACCAATAATATGAGTCAGCAGTAAATAAAATAAGCAATATTTAAATTATGTCATAGAATAATTGTTAACTTGCATTTATACTAATTATATTACTCTGCATAATTAAATCCCATTATATGTTGTATATAATGGGCTTTAATAATACAGAGTTGGATATAAATAAAATAGTGGCATTCATAGGGTTATGAAAATGTTACAATTAAGCAATATTTAATGTTTCCTACAACAAGGAGTACTTCTTAGATAATATATTATGATCTTCAAGGCCCAAACGGCGACAGATTTGCTATGCACTTGTTGTTCAATTGCTCTTATTATCCAATTGTAATTCAATTGGAGGTTGCACTTACATGTTTAGTTGAGATTGACATGTTGTTTATTACATTGTGTGTGATCCACATTGGCTTGCATTACAGGTTTCCTCTGCAATTAGAAAATGGACAGACAGTTGAATGTACTGTAGCAAAATATTTTCTGGACAAGTATAAGATGAAGTTGAGATATCCCCACCTGCCGTGTCTCCAAGTGGGCCAGGAACACAAACATACTTACCTACCGCTGGAAGTATGCAATATTGTGCCAGGTCAAAGATGCATAAAGAAACTTACTGACATGCAAACTTCTACTATGATCAAGGCTACAGCCAGATCTGCACCTGACAGGTAATGAATGATTGGAATTTGCTAAATTAAAATGTTAACATAATATCGGAGTGTCCTTAATTGTCATTTTGCTTACTTGCCTTAATGCCTTATGCCTGCACAGTAAGCATATTTCTCTATATAAACACATAAATGTTGTCAATGTGTAATACAGTATACAGTAATACAGTAAGTGACGACTCCGTGGCGCGTTGGTTAGTGACCCTGACTATCAAACCGTGGGTCCCGGGTTCGATCCCAGGCCGGGGCAAACATTTATTTGGTAGATAAATGTTTGTACTTGGGTCTTGTGTGTGCAAAATTGTGTTGTTTTCTGTATGTGTCCGCCACCCGCAACACAGGGAATCTTAG
>DWLO01004166.1:0-10229 GCA_018245335.1 Dalla quadristriga | reverse complement strand
TACGCATAAGATCCTGCCGCTCCCGCGCCGCCGCCGCTGCCGCCCCGCTTCCCGCAAGATTCGAGGCAGAGGCCTAAGGCCGCGTTTTCGACGACAGCGCCGTGCGGGGCGGCGGTGAGAGCGGGGCGCAGGATAGAGCGGCAAGATTTTGTAGTTTTCCAGAGCAGCGGGCATCGCTCGAAATTACAGCGGCGTAGTGACGTAATTATAGGTGCGCAATACTCGATTAGTGATAAAAACTTGCCATTTTATTGCAAATTATCATCCGATATAAAGACAAAGATATAGAATATACAGTTGCTGTCTAATATCTAATACGAACACAAATGCAAATCAAGAACAGCAGTCCATTGATGTTTAATTGAGACTTCCATTATGAATAGGTGTTTAATTTGGCCCTCTAAAAATAGTCTATTAATCGTTATTTTTTCACGATTCCTTCATTAATAATCAATATTACGTAAGTTGCACTTTCAAGAATAGTAAACACAACACTACAACCGCTCTTAACAAGTGACAAGTTATTTTTCTAGAATGAATGAAGGGATAAGAGTTGTTCACTACGAGTGTTTTTTTACAAGATAAGACTAGGGGATTAAAGTTGGAGTAGAGACAATTAAGAAACTATTTATATGTATAACTTGTTTTGTAAACAGCAAAGTATAGTGTCGAGTTACTTTAGTTCAACGAGCAAACGATAAACCTTAATACCTTACTGATAGCAATAATTAACCTCTGGGTCACAATTAAAAAAACTTTGCAACTCTCCGCATTAATTTTGTCGGCTGCATGTCAATATCATATTCTGTTTACATAAATACACTCGAGAATGATGTACTCGTGAAGAATAGATAGTTTAAATACTGACACGAAAACAGCCACTTAATATTTAGCTCCATTAGGAATCATATACTTAATTCCTGTTCGTTTTCAAAAAAACATGAAATTAATACTTATTTGAAGACTGTTTCGAACTATTATAATGATAATCTATAAAACAGACTGAACAGTTATACCTACCTGACTGTAATAAAAATTAAACGTTAAGCGCCCTGGAAGCCTGACAAAAAGACTCACGACATCTAGCGGCCATTTTAAAAATTGCTTTGTCCGCTATGTTTAACTACACGGCCCTAAAGAGGTCGCTGATGCGGTGTTTCATGCGCAGCGGCTGTGTTCCCGGACATCCAGCGAGTTATTGATTTATGAGTACCAACATTATGGCGTAGTCCCGTAGGCTATTCGCCACCTTGGCCCTTTATTATGCATACACACCGTGATATTACTGTGTACCTATCTATCTACAATGGGTTTGTCTATCTCAAGTGCGGATATTTTTGCACTACTTTTAGCTGTTAAGAGCGGACCCGCAGAACTGTCCACGATTCCATACGAATTACTTGAAATAAATCTATGACTGAGTAAAAATATTTTATGCTGTCCAAATGATTGAACAGTCATTTTTACAGTAATGGCGAACCATAAAATTACTTCTCTTTTTATAATACATGTATGATCGACCCCAATTACTGACAATTTCTTCTTATTTCCTCTTTACTTTCGACGCCTAGGGTCAACGAATGATGACGCATGCATGAATGAGGTATAAAACCAGGAGACCGGTCCTGGCGTAATAGTGGACGCTGATCAGCTGGTTAAACTCAAGAGTAACTGAGGAGATGTGTCTTAATTACACACTCCCATCACCTTTTAAGGCAGGAACGTTATGGCTATGCTCATAGGCCATAAGCTATTCATATAAGTACTCATTTTTATCCCGTACTTTAACATATAAACAAATAGATATTCATGACATTATATCCAAATCCATATGTATCCAGAATGTCCGGAATAGGTAGCTTAAATTTAAATTTATAATGTGCTTCAATCAATCAGTTACGAAACGGTCCATGTTTTTCTAAACATTAATAAACATAAGGGTACCTCGATAGCTGTAAAAAATTCTAGCATTCTTTCAAACAGTCATAAAATCCTTGTTATGTTAATGAAATATATGTTTTTCAATAAAACATTCGATATTTTCAGACTCCAGACCAGACAGGAGCAAATATAGAACTTTAGTATTCATGAACTGTCTTGAAAAATGATTGACACATAGCATGATCTATTACTTGGGTACTTACTGTTAAATCTGTATGTAAATAAATAAAATTGAAGTGCTTGTTTGTGATTTCTAAATAAAGGCTTTTTCTTAATCTCGAATGATTATTTACACGATACAAAAATCCAAATACGTGTTTTTAAACTTGTTCTTTGTCTGAGTGGTTGTCCAGGCTAATCTCTAAAACGGCTGAACCGATTTAGACAGGGCGTTCACTGTCAGGTAAAGGACTTTTCAGAGAGTAATGTGGGATGGAAAATGTGTTTACAGGTTTTCAATATTTTGTAAGGGGGTCAAAAATAAACTGTGATGGGCATTATTTTTCAAAACGCTCTACCTGACTTACCGTCTGTGTTATTTCTAAATTGCACACTCCGGGGTCAAAAACGGGACGAAAGTGTGTAGGAAAAATAGGCCATTTACGTTACACCTATGACAACTGGAGTTAGGTCTTTCGGTTAAAAATAAGGTACGTATTTCACGATTTCCAAATGTTCTACCCTTAAGGGGACAAAATAGGGGGGGGGGGGGACAAATTGTAACCAGGACTGACATATTATTATCAACGTTGGGACCAGAAACTTGGGATGTAGCATGTACAATATAGACGAGTCGAATGTCAAAACGGGTAGCCGCGTGGGCGTGGCCGCACTAGGCGAAGTGAATACGTGAAAGATTAGATAATAAAAACATTAGACCTTATGCAATGGAAGGAAAGAGAGGCATTTTCCCAGCCTTTTGACAGATGGTTGAACCTGTATACGGTTCGAACGCGGCAGTACCACCGGCTGACCAATTTCTGCAGTGAAATAAATGTTTTTCAACAATTTTATTCCGTTCGGAATGGTGTGGATGCCAGTTACGCTTATAGCAGCGGAGACCACTTCAATTCTCAGGGATCTGCATCTGTGACCAGGAATAGGACAAATACTAACGATTACTAACTAATATTACTAACTGGGATAACTAATATTTACTAAACAGGACTAACTTTCACTAACAGTCCTAACTCCCACAGTCCAATTACTAACTAATACTAATAAACTAATATTGCTATTAACACCTAATACTAACTGGATCAACTAACTAACTAACAGTTCCTCATATAGTCACGCTCGTTTGCTGTTCTAATCATATAAAAATAAACAGCATAATAGACTAGTAATAATAATGATGAATTTATCAAAATTATTGTCATTGAAGTAAAAGTTATTGTTATTGAAATTAATAACATTTTAAAGTGTAATATTGAAATGTTACCAATATCTGAGAGCAGTTTGTATCATTAAATGATATTCTTCACGTCCATGTTAGTCAGTTTAGGCAGCAGCCATGATCCGCCAAGTAAATGGGGTTAGGATAGAAAGATTATGATAAGACTTTTGTGTGTCTCTTCTCTATACAAAGAAAATCTTTAACTGTATGTTTATCTTTATCTTACTGTATTATTTACACTTCCGCTAACATAGATGCATGGACATAATTCCATACATGGAAATTTTAATAATACAGTTAGAGATACGGAAGAGCGGTGCCTCCTGACACAGACATTGCACAAGTCGAATAGGATGGCCCCAGTCACTGAATATAGCTATCTCAATGTTGTTACAGGAATGTAAATTGAAAATGGATATATATAATATTTTTGTTTAATGGTTAAGGTACTGCCCCGTTCCATCCTGTATAAGTGGACATTTCAGATTGAAATAGACATTGTATTGGTTAATAGGTAAAAACCATTGCAGAACGTGTAAAACAAAGTGGATTATTAAATTTATTGGTTTCAAGTAATTTGTGAAATCAATTAGTAGCTTATATTAACAACAATTATTATTATTATTATTTAGTTACAATTATTATTTAGTTAGAAATTATAATAGACTCGCAGCAAACTAGCATACAGCAGTCCTATCTGTCCTAAGTGGCTTCAGCTGGCCATGGACACCTGCAACCAAGTTCGAGAAAGAGTGTAGGGATAGGTCTGTTGGTGTCAGCTAGTCCACTAGGTATTAACTATTAATAGGAATATTATTTGCGTAATTAGGATATTTAGCTTAATTTGTAATAATTTGTTCATCCAGGTAGTAAATGTTAGGATTCACCCTATTCTAAGTTGGTCACAGATGATCCTGAGGACTAGGATGGTCGCCTCTTGTATAATTGTAACCGGAAACCTAACCATTAGTTATGAAACACAAACAATTATTCCATGGAAAAAATAGGCGTAATGGTCGTAATGCCTTACGTGATTCGTATACAGATTTTACCTGGTGTGCCTATATTAACTAATATTTATATTTAGTATATAATTATATATTAAGTAAATATAGAATAATATACCATACAGTGTTACTTCCCATTCGTATTGAGATCAGTAACACTGTATGCACGAATGGGATGGAAGTCACAGTAACTTAATCTTAGCAATAAATGAAATCGGAGTATCTGTCTGTGGTATTAAAATTAAGTTAATTAAGTAATTGAATGGAATCTGCTATTTATACAACACCTAAACATAATCAGTTTTTAATTATAGCCCTTAGTGTCTGTACCTCAAGGGTCCTATTTGTATAACAGTCCCATTTGGTCCTATTAAACCTAGTATATAATATATTAAACATTACATATGGAGACTTTTTTATGTTATAATTCGGGAACTTGATTGTCATTCTTTTAGCTTTATAATACAAAATTTTATGAATTATGTTCAGAAAATATTGATGAAAAGAATGTATTGTTTTACTATATGTAAGCATATAAAGGTTCTCCAGTTACTTGAATCAATATATGCCATTTCAGCAACAAGTGTTGTGGTTGCAAAACAATTGGCCCTAATCAATTATATTGAGCTGGTGGCAATATTATTTTGTATTGGTTACTTTGTAAGCAATAATAGTATGAAATAGGAATTATAATATAACAGAAACCGTTAAACAGGTATGATTAGTGGTGTTATAATTTATATGTGTATTATGTGTGTGCATACATGCGTGTCAAACAGTCCACTGCTGAACTAAAGGACTCTCCCAAAAATTGGAGGATTTGCCCATAATCACCCCGTTGGGCAGGTGGGTTGGTGATGGTAGATGCTGCACAGAGGATGTCGGTCGTTCTCCATTTTATTTCCTAAGCCTACTTATATTACATTTGTATTCTGTTCTGCCGTCACCACACGGCATACGTCCCCTGATGGCATAATCAGCATCAAAACCTGGATGGGAGTATTTATTTAATGTTTAGAACAAGTGACTGAAATAATGAGATGCAATGTTAAATTGTTTTTTGGGATTGCTCCCAAAATGTCATTGTTCTTGACTTGTCAATTATACTTAATGAATTTTTACCACCTGCAGCCATAGCCCCTAAACCATTATTATGACGTGAAATTTCATGAAATAAGGTGTTGCTCTTTGTCGTTTAGGATAATAAAAACGGATTTTATAATGAAATAATGTAAATAAATAAATGCCCAGATAGAGAATAAAGAAGTTTTCTTTCGTTTTATATTAACGAGAGTAGGTATATATAATAAGAAGACAAAAAATATTATTGGCATATAATATGGTAAATAAGCTCATAATGGGTATTCATATGAATAATATACATGTTTAACACAAAACTGTTCCCTTTCGCCCAAGCGAAATTTTCCTATAGACAGGCTCTACCTTCATTGTAAATCGACCAACAAGACCCCGAATACCCTAATTACGTTGACGCGTTGAGAAAAGTAATCTAGACGAAATTTTTGCAGATTTCTGTGAAAAACAGGTCTCTTCCACAACGATTTCTCTTATTTCTACTATAAAACCTGAAATATAGGGATATTTTGGACCAAACTACCCAAATTCATCAGAATCGTAAGATGAAAAGCTATAGCTAGTGTTATGTAGTTGGTACCATGCACGTAGCAGTAAAATATGGAGGATGCATATCCGAAACCGTCGAACGATCCCTAAAGACGATATTAGGATCATAATACATATTGAAATCCACGTTTTAATTAATTTCACGAAGAAACACGAACATTTTTAGTTATAAAATGACAATAAATTAAGAAATGACAATTTCCACACGATCGAACCGCCCTGTGCTGATGTTGATGGTAGCTTAAAATTAGGTACTTACCGCTCTCAAGTATGACATATTCCTCGTGGAAAATTAGTATTCATGAACAAAGACAAGAGTTTTTATGAAATGATGTAGTAAACGGGTGGAATTTAGTTAAGTTTCACAATTTTTTCACAAAACAATAACACTACGCGCAATCACTCGCACCACCACTGTGAAGTTGTTGACAATGAAATCAATATAGCCAACATAGCACTATAGAAATAAATTATAGTCAGGCCATTTTTAAATAATCAGGTTTTTAACAAAAAAAAAACTTAGTTTTTACTAAACAAACACTCGCTGTATAATTTCACAAGATACAGTAACACTCCTCTCAAAGTGATTCCGAAACTTGAGGACGCATGCCTCCAAAGTATCGATTTTTATGACATTCATTTTGTACAATTTGTTGTCAGACTGCAAAATTTCTCTCTGGTAGCAATAGCTTTGCCTTAAACAAAAAATACATAATAATTAAATAAAATACATCTCCGTTATATTATAAAATTATGTGTTTCATATCGAGCATTGGTTCAATTTATTTGTTTGTTTTAAGTATAATACAACGCATGTATAATACATTAAACTTCAATGGTTTTTGATCTTATAAAAATTAATAAGGTGAATATGAAGAGAATATTAATACTGAAACTTAATCCTTATATGCAATAATATAGAATTTGGGGTCGTTATTTGTTATTTAAAATACCAACATGAAGGAAAAAAGATACCTAATGTCTTTTAAATAAAACAGTAATTATAATGCGGCACCGCCTCAAATTTGTCGCGATTTCAAGTTATTTGTGAGCGAGTGTGTAGTTTTTCTTTTTTTAGTGTATCATGTATGGTGTAGTTACTTTGGTAACTACATTCTCTGGTTAAAGACCTTTTTTAACCTTCTAAAGTGCTGTTTCATAATTAAATCGACTGTTTCGAAATTAGTCGGGTGATCTTGATAAATCAACGTGAGTATGAGTATAGCTGCGTACCCTCTTAAAAATTGAAAATAGTTCTTATTTATTAAACATACCAAACTTGCTAATATTATAAATTTGAAAATTTGTCCTTCTTTGATGCTGCCTTGCGATTATCGGCACTTATTATTCGGGAATAATGCACAGTTGCTGAGGGACTTAATGGAATGTTACGCGGTTGGAGCTGCGGACAAAGTCTCGTTATTTATAATTTTGTTTTGATAATTAATTATAGTTGTATTATTTTGTATTTGTTGCTGATTTTTAATTTTTCAAATTCAATCCGATACAATTTGTTTTTTTTTTCAGCTTAGCTTGTTGTAGGCTGAGCTTGCCCATGCCATAATAAAACGTTAAAAAATCTATGGCGGCTTTGTCGTGTCGGTTGGAGTCGGTCGGCCGATAGGTACGTAGTATACCTATATTGTCTGTGGAAGTATCCCTATATTGTCTGTGGTCAGTGTGTTCGGCCGGCAATGTCGGAGTCGACATTCCATTGTCATTTTGTTGTCATTGTTTGTCGCTTGTCGGGGAGAATTAGAATAATTGAAGTTTACTGATATCATGTCCTTAAAATAAAAATGAAGGCATTTAAAATATTTAAATATTCGTTTGTTATATTATTTTTCACTACAACTATTTATTTATCACTTTCGTGGGACAGTATTGGGATGATGAGGTGAGATTTTTAATTCCGAGTAGGTCATTTAATATTTCAGTCCCTTTAATCGTTATCACCATGACAATTTAATATTCACATCAATAATATATAGCTGAATACTTTAGCACTAAGGGCCATTAGACATTGAATGAGACAAGATGTACAATGTTTTAACAAAGGTACTAAGAGTTATAGTTGACTACAAAAGAATAAACTTGATTTACAGACATATATGTCAACAACAATGAGTTTTTTCTACATAGGTCCTGCGAGGAAACAAAAAAATATTTTTTCTTGTTTAACATATTGGTCTATCTGCACTTACCATTATAGACAGATCTGTTTCTCTTATTAGTAAAAAATAAATTTGATATAAAACAACGTTCTGATGGCACATTGGGTGTCACTAGCATTGCAGACATGTACATTATTTATGTACATAGTCAAAGTTCACAGATCGGAGTACAACCTAATGTATGTAATGCATATTCCAGCTGAATCAAACCTTAGATATATAGCGTGAAAGCGCGCTACCAAATGATCTATAGACCGTTTTTCTTAACTTGACCTATGTCTGCTATTGTAATTTGGACTTGGTTAACCAGATTCATATATATTTTAAGCGATACTAATGGCATCACTAAATTTGTATTATAAATTTTTGCCAAGTTAAAACATGTCAATAAAAGTCACGTTAACAGGCACATTGTGTAATATTACAGCTGCAAGAGGATCGAAAATAGCTAATTTATTTTTTAAGAATATTACTCATGAAACATATTTTATCATTATTTTTTGTGTATTTCATCTCTGTAGTAATGAGTTGTATTCTATATTAAGCAAATGGATCTGTTATCTGAACTAAGAAAACGAGTTTTTTACAAATGTTTATTTATTTGGTATTTGAACAAAATCTGGGCAAATAATTAAGAACAATAAATGAACTCTTGGACTCTCGTATTAGATGAAAATATCGAAAATTATGAAAATGTAGAGAACTGCCCATGAAAGTGTTAAAGTTCTTGTACTGTCTTGTTGTTGCTTTGGAATGTAAATAAAGTAAGGGTTATCAAATTATAATCACTATCTATTCATCTTGCGTTTTTGCTCCATTTAAGTGTGAAAGCACAAACCAACAAACATTCTGTCACATTTATAATATTAGTATATGTATAGTATGGTATAGTCTAGTATAGTATGGCGTTGTATGTTATGAGTTTCTTGAGCCGCTTCCTTTATAAAAGCAAAAATGTCCTCAAAGCGGCTATAATGTTTGTGTCAAAACTATTCTACCAAATGCATGCATTTAACATTCCATTTAACATTACATTATAAGATAATGTAGCCTTGATATTGGTAATATTAAATGCTAAAAAATAAAAGAACATTTATGAAATCAGTGACTAAATTATTTCATAGGGTAGACTGTTGTGAACTATTTATTTGTTTTAACATATTTGTAAACCCACACTAAACAATAAACATTTCTTTTTTTCTAGTCTGCATAGGTAGTCAGTGAGCAATTTCTTTAAAAATATTTTTCTTAATTTAGCAAAGTATCTGTGAATAGATAGAGGTAGAAAAGCCTCGTAAGACTTACTTATGGTAAAGGTTAGAATATTAGAATCAATTAATTTCGGTATTATATGAAGTACTTTCCATTCTTTTAGGTTTAAGGTTTACTGTATAGTTAAAGATTACTAAATTTCAACTATCTATAAGTAAGTATAGATACTATATTTGACTAGTATCAAGTTTTAGCATTTACGACATTTGTTACTTAAAGATTCTGTAATTCGGAATATTTAGTCCTTTGAAAATGAAGATCTTACCCACTTTTCATGTATTTTAAATATAACGTAATTCGTATTTTCTTTTTTTATAAAATAGACAGATGGGCATCTTGATTTCATCTCATATGTTAAAGTTAATTTGTTAAAAAACATTTATCAGACAGTTGTTGTAGCATGTTTGTATGTGGAAATTTAAGTCAATATTGTATACTTTAACTACCTACATAAATATAAACCGTGCAATATGAAAATACACTTTAAATAAATACCCCACTGACCTGGGTTGGAACTAGGGCAACAGTTGATGCCCTACTTGAGGATGGTTTGGTAGTAGATCAAAAAGCAGCTAACGTGCATCAAATAGCTTCAATACTATTGGTCGCCTCGGGATAATAATCGAGAAATCTGTAGTAAAGCCATGCTTTGCTTTCATAGTCATAAGCTACGAGTATATAAAGTAAAAACGGTAAAACCACGCATTTAATATTTAATTAGATATCACGGTACGAAACAAACGTCTGTTCAATTAAAATTATGAACAGCTCAAACTAACTACTCTTTTATAATTC
>DWLO01004165.1:0-10232 GCA_018245335.1 Dalla quadristriga | reverse complement strand
AGTACAAACGTTTATCTGCGAAATAAATGTCTGCCCGACCGGGGATCGAACCCGAGACCCCAACTCGCACGGACTCATCACTTTTGAAATGTTTTTTTTATGATACAAGATCATTTAATTATCACATTATCATTAAGTACTATTATAGAACTCGATGGATTGATAACCGATAGGGAAGAAAGGTCGCCGTCCGACCACTTGGACGGATAGCCTGAAGAAGACAACGGGAATCCACTGGATGGAGCCCAAGAACCACGAGGAGTAGCGCCGAATAGGACTATTATAAACCTATAACTAGCCTGTAACGAAGTCGCGTCTGTAAATCTATACATACTAGGTTTTCGAAATGAACCATCAAGAACCAACAATAAAAGAGATTTCCGACACCCATACATTTTATATGAGAAAATCACCTTCGCACTCAACAACTTTTCACCTGCGTTACTGCACGTATCGCGTTGACAATCATTCGACAAATCTGCATTGTAATACGAAAACATGGGAAAAAGTAGGTGGAAAAGACAACCTACTCTATTACAATAATTAAAAAGGTCAGAATTTGATATAGATGCGAAACTTGATAGTCCCCTTTATTCAAACTGAATTATTTTGATATTGCTCAAATTCACACGAACGAAGTCAGGCCCTCCTTTTTTTATAAACTTGTTTTTATGTGAATATGAGATAAGTACGAAAATTTTGATTTTGGACACGATTCCACTATGCTTCCACTGACAAATCTCCGGATCGTCCCTAGATTTGGCCGGAAAGATTTGGCAAATCATATGAGACGTGACGTCTTATTCCGTAATTGGAATTTTGTTTCTGGAAATGGAGAACATTACTATTATGAGGGTTTCGACCCTGAAAGGTCCAGATGAAACCGTTATGTGGCAACTATACCAGTGTTTCTGTGTCTTCTAACATCTAATTGGGTTAAAAGAAAGAAATAAGTGTTTATTTAGAAGAACTTCAACAACAGGAATATAAACAAAACGAGACAATTCAACTCAACTCAAAACTTTTTATATCATCATAAGGTAATTTATTTCATATACTTGAGAAACGTCCCAACAGAAAGAGAAAAGAACATTGACAGATAACATGAAATTCGTCACTGATCTAGAAATCAATGATTTATTCCTTGTTAACACCTGATTATGTCACGATAGACAATACCTATCTTAGTCATCGGCTTTATGAAAATAATACATATTAACCTATATGATCTAGGGTAGGGCGGGAGAAAAAGCCGGAGGAAAATAACTTTAAGCATCTTTTTATAGCACACAACACCCAACCTTAATCCAACGAAAACATGTTTGAAAATAAAATGAAAAACTTACTTAAAACGAACAATATTAAACAAACAACACCCAAAATTAATCCAACGAAAACATGTTTGAAAATAAAATGAAAAACTTAAAACGAACAATATTAAAACCAAAAAAATTTAGCTTAAAAATAAATTGTCTAGATGTTGCAGCATCGGAAATTGGGACATGGATTAAAATGTCGGCTTTAAATTTACATTTATTATGTATAAGGCTTTACATAAAACCAGCCCCTTTAGCCCAAGATTTATGATAAAATGTATTTCAATTTATCTTGGGCACAAGGGATAAAAATAAATTAGTGGGTTAAAAAAATTTACGAAGTATCCGTTCCAAGAGCTACGAATAAAATATATTTAAAAAAAAATATTTTGTTCAGCTCAGACCATCGGCGATTTAGGGTGGGCACAGGAGAGCATGTGTATGGGCCATAGTGGCCTGTCCATGCCCTTTTGCTACTTCGACAAATAAAGCAGACACAGTAACTAGGCATTGAATATCCTTGCAGAAATGTAATATTGGCGTGTCGCAAAAACAAATCTACGAGATAGACGGGGTCCGGCCAGACTTGAGGGCGTCACCCCTAATTGGGGATTCTTGCTCAAGTCTCGGCGGGAATAGGGTTGTCAAATCAAAAGAGGAAAATTCAAATTTTCGTCTCCTCCATTATGTAGAATGTTTACTACTGCTTTCGGCGGTTTTCCGATTTCTGCACTTACATTATAGGCATTATTACATTGGCACACTATTGAACAATAAACTGATCCGTAGGTGTATGAAACAATTTATGTGAACAAATTATATTATATCATGTTGATTGTATCAGTTATGTATCAGTCTTGTAATTTCTCACATTAATATTGACCTAAATTTGCCACGGAAATATAATTTGTAATAGTATGTAGGTACTACATTCTCCTTTGCCGTGCACTTCCTGGGTCGTGTGTACACCTAACGTTACCTATAAACGCTAACACGTTTCTGGCAATAAATCAAAATAAAATGAAATCAAATTAAATTAAATGAAATTAACGGAAATTAAATGAAATAAACGGTTTCGAAACGAAATAAACGGAAATTAAATGAAATGAAATTAAATGAAATTACATGCAATTAAATGAAATTAAATGAAATTAAACGAAATTAAATGAAATTAAATGAAATTAAATGAAATTAAATGAATTTAAATGAAATAAAATAAAATAAAATGAAATTAAATCAAATCAAATCAAATCAAATGAAATTACTTACTTAAATTAAATAAAAATTAAATGACATAAAATGAAATGAATCACGACAAACTTATACAATCGAGGGCGCTGATAAAAGTTGGATGGTTGGATTAACTAAGAAGTTCCGACACTTAAGGCCACAATACCACGATTCGCACTGGAGCAGCATGGTGCCGTATGCTCGAATCCTCCACAGTAGTGACAGGAGACCAGTGCGATGCCGAGGGCTAAAAGTCCCTAACTACCCAAATACAAAACCGAGACTACAATCCAAGCAGCGACATCCCTGCACACTCGTACACTGAACTGAAGGGCCTTACGCATTCATACCAGCACTTTTATATTTGCCTCTTTACGGCTTCATCGCTATATTTAAATCATTTAATATCGTTTGTCTCATTTTATTATAGCCCATTTATAAATGAAAAGAAAAGGTAAAATGAAAGTGTCACTCGCCTTAAGGGAGCAGTAACCCGAGTAGGTAACTATTAATGGAAACCTAGGCAATAAACAAACAGATTAAGAGGATACCACGATCCACGCTTGAAAATGAAGCGGACGGGTCACGAAGACTATGGAGTTTTAAAATGACAGTGATGCAACTATTTCATGGAGGATCTCGCTATTTGTACGTAAAAAATCCTCCGCGTGATGGAGTAGGAACTACTTCACGCACTACACATGTATGCTTTCACCAAAAGGTTTCCAGCGACGACGGCATTGCTTGCCCGAAGAATTTGCAAAAAAAAACATCGGCAATAGGATATACATAATGACAAACATTTCAATAAACATGTTATGTGTGTGCACGGCGACTAACACGCAACCTCGGAAATCAACATAATTATTGAGCGGGCAATTCTCCACAAACTGGATAACTTGGGTTCATAATATTTGAGATCTGTGTCGGAATTTTTTTACTTAATTTATTTGGATATCGTTGGTAATTACGAAATAGATCTATTTGATGGGATAATTGTTTAGTATTTACTTGGTATTTTTGGACCGCGGATGATGTTCCAATTAATAATTAAAATTATGAACAAGAAAACTCACCAGATTTCGATGTTGAGACAGCATTTTCACTAATTCAATATTAAGGCGACTTAACCGGCGGTTCTTTTATCTATTGTAGAGCGAGGGAATTGAGTGAATCCTTCCGTAAACTAAGTTGTTCTAGTCTGTCAGTGATCTTCAGTTAATTTAACCACTCGAAAAAGATTTGATTGATTGAATATGAACAAAGAAGAATGGTGTTTGTAAATTGAATTTTTAAGTTAACCGGAAAATAATAATTCTACGAAATAAATATGTGTTTTATCACCGAGACACCCAGTCGCTTACTTTTCTGAGAACCGCCCAGGTAAGTATGTGGGCAAACTAACAACACTGTCACGTGAATCGAACTTCTATTTTATCGTAAACCTTTAATCGTTTTATTTTATCAAAGTAGCACGTTTATCTAGTGGACTGTCATGTAGCGATTTCTAACATATTATACACTAGGGAATGCTGGCAACGTCGTCCGCGTGAATATTCATAATATTTTGTTTTGTTTTAAAGGGTACCGACGCTTTGGGCTAAACCGTTACTAAAAAACCGTTTGAGATAATATTTAGAAAAAATTAAACCTATACGATAAGTTACGAGCCTATACGCGAAACCTGTACTATCCCTTAATGTTTCATCAAAATCCATTCAACGGTTTTGGAGCCTATTCGCGACAATAAAACGCAGAAAGACAAAAAAAATTATAAAAACGGTCATATAAATAGCATATTCCATTTTATTATCGACTTTTATTTTAATATCATACTGGTAAGTTTACAACATATTCTATCATATAAGATATTATTCGATTTTAAACGCAGTAGGTGACAGATGCGTTACTACTTCTGACGAATTAAACCCTCTTGAAGAAGTGTGTCTGTTAACGGTTAACGGGATTCGATTTGAAGCTTGAATACATTGCTGAAGCTTTTATATCATTTATCTGTGTACTGTAGCAGGTGTTAATAGACAGACTCCCTCTATCGTCGATGTTATGGACACATCACAAATATCGAAGACTCGGAAGAAGGTGAGACGCCTCCGTGGCGCTCTAGCAGTGATGGTCTTAGATTAAATTCTCAGCCATACATATATTTGGTAGGTGTACACTATGTTTTGTGTTAGGTCTTGGCTGTTAGTGTTACTGTGTTCGTGGCTAAATACAATATAACACACTTTACTGTCAATTTAATGCCTGCAGAATCACCAAAATGAAAATAAATCATAAATCAGCAATAGAACCCTGAACCGAGGAGGCTTGCTCATTAGGGTAAATAAATAAATAAACGCTTACACACTCACACCCCCGCAATAGGGTTCCATGTGTTGCAGGTGGCGAACACACACACAAGATCCAAGTACAAACACTTTAATTATGTGAAAAACAAATTAAAAAAAACTCACCAAATGTTCCGGCATATTCCACTCCTCATACATCCTAGCTGACAAGGGGAACACTTTCTCGTTGATTATCTCTAACGTAGTCAACGTTATCTTCTCTATACTTGAAAAATATCTCTCGTACACCCATCTCAGCTGCCAGTACAGCTCTCCCCTCCTCTCTTTGCTCACTGAATGCACTATTTTCAATAAACCCTTTATATTCTCCTCGGGTAGAAACAAAGCTATTCTATTCCAGTCTATGTGGGAGTTGAACGGCATCACTGCTGCATCGGCGATTATTATAGGAATACACTGAGAGGCAAGTATCTCCATCAACACCGCCTGTGCTAATCTTGCACTGCGAACAACGAGGCAAAACATACCCTCTTTTAAAACGTTAGGGTAATCAAACACTCTTCCAGTGGTGTATTCACATCTTTTTGTGTGGTCTATTCTATCTGACTCAGTCTTACATGTGTCGAGTAATAACAAATCGTTTGTTGACGATGCTATGCTTTGTAGTTGAGCTAAGTAGTCGGAGGGAATGTTGAGTTGTGTTGATATAATCATATAGTTTTTTTGTTTCGGCTGTGTGCTGTCTATAGTCGTCGCTAGCTGACTGTACAGAGGCAGGGATATGTCGAAGCCGTATCGAAAGGTCCATGTGTCAAAGCCGGCTCCTGCAATGATGGCTTTACTGGTGTTGAGGTTGACGACTGTACTGAAGTGAGGTGAAGTACCAGGCACCATATTAAAAATAAGGTGGTTTTCACCGTTGTTCCAGCTATTAAAAAAAGAAATAAAATTTGTCAGTTCAGAAATATATCATAGCATTAAACATATTCGCGAGCACTGATTGAGACACAATAGAAATTTTATTGTAATAATGTCTATATACATACACTGTCCACAAATGTGTTAAATACATTTTACTAATCATATTATCACTACCCTGATTGTAATTACTTTTGGTTGACACAGTATATTTGAATAATAAAAAGGTTAATTTCATGTCAACCCTCTCTAAGTGTGATATTGTGGTTCTTTCCACCGAGAAATACATGGGTGACAGTTGCACCCAAAGCATATACAATCAACACAAAAATGTTAATTTTAATGAGGTGAGCATTGGGGTTGTCATGGGTAATTTTATTCAATAGAGTACTAATTTTTCTATCCAAAAGTAACATTTATACAGCTTTAGTACATAATGTAAATTGAAATACATTTATTTAATTCAATAAAAGTTAAACAGTAAAAGGTTTTCATTAAAATGATAATAAGTTAAATAATTTAACATTCCATGTTCTTGTCATTCAGTTATAAGTGTTACTTTTATTTAAAACTAGCACAGCATACATGTACTTATTTGAATTTATGATGACTACTTTATTTTTCTTACAAAGTACATACTTCAATGTAATAAAAGAGATTGAAATTCACCATTATTAAGATTATTCTAAACATATTTGATAAAAGTTATTTCAAACTGAACACTTTCGTTTTCATAATATTCAATCTCTATGACGAACATGTTTGTTTACAAAACAAATTACTGCGCGGAAGTTGAACTACAACAGACTATAATAGCAACAAACTACTCACTGTTCAAGGGACTGTAAGGCTTGGGACACATGTTTACTGGAGAAGCTCTGCTGGTTCAGGGTGTCGATACTGGGCACCAGGAGGCACGCAGCCGCCGGGTCCGCCGTGTAGTATTTACTTCGCTTTATCGCGCCCAAAATCTCGTAAAACTCCCGATGAAAACGCGACACTTCCTCCCCATCCACAGTCCTATATTCCTTCAACGGATATATGTATATCGTAATCTTATCGTGGCCTCCTTTGCCACATCTGTACACGTTAAAGCAGTGCCAGTAAGTGCAACTCGAAACGCGCGATTGCGAGAGGGGCGAATCACTTTTGATAACACTCAGTAAACCCACTGCATCCAAGTTCACAGGCTCGTGGAACTCTGTCCGAGGCGCGCTTCCCACAAAAACGTTAAACACTACAGTAAACACTAACGATATCACTATAAACAACAGAAGGCCCACGAAAAACCTATGGTACAGAATTTTCCTATACGATATATACTTCGAATGCTTGCTCGTTTTTAAAAGCGACTCCGCAGCCATTTGTGTTTTCGACGATTAAATAAGTATTCCTAATTTATATATGGCACCCATTATTAGGTACTATCGATTCTCATTCAAAACTTCATAAATTTGTAAAACACCGTACACGTACTGTACAAAGCAGAAGCTTCACATTAAATTCTGCGAACTGTCGCATACTGACGGACGTCTGACGGCTTTGTGTGACGGGCACAGTCTGGGTCTGTCATTCATCTGACAGTGTACGCGCCCAGATAATAAAATGTTAACTTTCATAGGTAAAATAGGTTAATAAAATCACAAGTACCATTTATTTGATTTAAATAAAAATGCGAAACAACTGAAGTATATATCTAAATATCGTTCTATATCATCATTCTGAAATTTTTAATTTTATCTCAATACCATTTATTTAATAGTTTACAAAAAATTTATTGAACGCAGTTGATTGCGCGTAACTAGAGATTTGTAAACTTTCTTGTTTTGCTGTCAGTTTTGTGTTGTGCGTAGTTACGGTTGAGTTTCAGATGGCTTGATTAATTTTATTATTATTTTATTTTTATATTCCGACAAATTATTTCGGTTTTAGCTTGACCAGAAATGGCATTGCTACCTCCCGACCCCGTTTATACGATCCGAAACGTTGACAATACGCCCGTTTATTCGTTGGCGTTCAGCTTTCTACCCGGCGGTCTCGAGAGGTTACTAGCCGGCTCAAAAAATGGATATGTTTATGCATACAACCTTCAGGTGAGGTAACATATTCCAGGGATATCAATTCCTGCCCACGTTGTTGTTCAGAACTGCGTGGAAAATTATTATCTGGCGTAATTTGGCTTCCATTTAAACTGCGTATTTCTTTGTTTACTACCCCCATTTTGTGACCTAGAAACCTAATCGGTGGCTGTTAGTGAGCCAAAACAAAGCCATTACATTGGTATCAATTGAAAATAGGCTTATGGAATCACACAGATAAAATCAAATGTTTTATTTCTTGTCCTCATTACAATGTTCTTTTATCTAGTACCCAACTGAAGTTTTCTAACACTATATGTTAATTAGATTGAATGCTAATTAATTATCTGGCCCCTTTCTTTGTTCTATTTTCTCTTACTATGCATGAAGAACTCTATACTGTGTATTTTTATTTTGCTGTACAACAAAGAGCTTTGCATCGTATCGTATTGTAAAATAATAGTTTTGATATTATTTACAGACAAATCGTGTCCAGCAAAAAATCCAAGTCGGTCAAGCTCCCATTCTTCATCTTCTCCATACAAACATGCAGCTCATAACTCAAGAAAAGGGTGGAAAGTACAAAATTTTCAACTTAACAAACACTGGTTATAAAGAGGATTGTGTTATTGATATTGATTACCCTGGCTTCTGCCGTTTCGAAGCCAATACAAAACTCGAAACACTCTATGTACCTGATCAGGATTCTAAAATATGCATCTACAACTTCTCCGGTGAAAAAATTGGTACTCTACAACTGGAGAACGGTTCACCCAAGCTCGGAGATCCAATGTGTATGAAGTATATTGAGTTTCCTTGTGATAGGCCTTGCCTGCTGGTGGGCTACGAGGCGGGATGGCTGCTTCTATGGGATCTCAACACTAGTCAATGCATCAGCAAACTGCAAACAAACGAATGCCCCATGTCAGTGGACTTTCAACTTGATCAACTGAGAGGCATGATTGGCAATGTGTCAAATGTGATACAGATATTTAATATAGGAAGAAAAGACTTAAACTTGAGCCATAAGAGGGATGTTACAATTAAAAACCCTGGAATTAACAAGGTACAGTCTCGTCAGGATGGCAAGGTATTTGCGTCAGGCGGTTGGGATGGTCACATTCGTATTTTTTCCTGGTTTTCTCTGAGGCCATTAGCTGTTCTAACTGAACATCGGCAAGCAATCCAAGATGTGGTTTATTCTACAGAAAAAGTCTCATATTGGAATGCAAATATTATGGCAGCCGGGGGTTTAGATGGTGCAATCACCCTGTGGGACTTGTATAACAACAAGCAATAATATTACAGAGCAATAATGGTTAGTACATTAGAACCTCTAGACGATTGTACTAGCTAACTTTCTAGGGTAGAAAATCACTGCTGAATTTCTATATTTAGTCAGAATTATAACATGTTGTTGGCCTGAAACCTAGAAGTATTTTGATTTCTGATTAACGAGTTTGTCTTTGAATGGTTACAAAAAATGAGCTATACTGTAATGCTAACAGTTGATCATAAACTTTAAAGTTTAGTACAAAAGAGGTCAGTTTGCAACCTATTAAAACATTAATAACAAATTATGGAAACATCAAATAAAATTCCATGCATTAAATTGTGTAGTGTTGATGGATGGAGGACTTGGAGACAGCTACAGTTGCAAAATATTAGATTGAGTCTTCTCATGACTATTAAATGCCTTTTAAAAATTGTTAATAATGCCAGAATTGCCTTTATTGAAAATGTTATTCCGATATTAATGTATTTTATAATTATGTAGTCATTATTAATTGCATTAATTTGAGACTATTAGGGGGCCTTCTCATTAGCATTTTAAGTTACAAGAGAGTATAATTGTTACAATGATCTGTTCCTGACTATAAGCCTTTAATGGTGCAATACAATACTGTTAATTTATAATTGGATCTCAAGATTACGTACAAACAATAATTGTGTATAATAAATAATGAAGTCTTCACCACATGGCCAAGCTGATAAATGTAAGAGAGGACTCGTTGTATGACATAACAATGACTTATTTTTCTGTAATGGTTTAAGCAATGGTTTTCTCAGAATATTAAAAATAATGAAGTAAAAATATTTGTGTTTGTTTTCTTTGATATGGACAGAACTATACCTGCATGCAAGAGCACTTTACTGAAAAAAGAAAGCAAGCTTTATACTATATAAAAAGTTAAAAGGTTATCGCAGTTTTTAGTATCATCTACGTGTAGTTCAATTGCAAGGTGCCACGGACAAGTAAATGAAAACTACTCGAGTCACGGTAAAACGCTAATATATTATTTTTAGATAGTTAATTAAAGTTACTATTTAAACATGATTCATATAATATAGGTATATAAAATAAATTTACACTGACAGCA
>DWLO01004164.1:0-10233 GCA_018245335.1 Dalla quadristriga | reverse complement strand
GTATTCGTTAGTATAAGGACTGTGGGAGAAAGGACTGTTAGCGACTGTAAGTCCTGTTAGTCGGTGTTAGTGATAGTTCGGTTAGTAGCGGTTAGTAGTCCTATTCGAAGCTGGTCACAGATGCGTTGCTACCCTTGAGGACTAAGGTGGTAGCCTCTTGTATGAGTGTAGCTCGTGTCCTCTTATTTTTAGGAGAGGCGTTTAGTCCAGCAGTTGACTACTAATAGGCTGTGAATAGATGAAGATGATAAAATAAAATTTGAGTCTGTAAATAAAAATAAAAATAAATCTATCTTTGATATTAATCAACAATTATGCTATTATCACGTTTATTTATAATCTACCGCTTTTGGCTTCTGACCAAGTTTAAAAACATTTTAAGTCTAGTTGAACTCTGTTTTATGTTCATACAAAGTTAAAAGAATTGCAAAAGCAAATGAAGTTGCTTAATAAAAAATTACTTTTATGATTCCTGTGATAATTCTGTACTTATTACAGGAGAAAGTACTTCAAAGGACTCATTTAGAATAATCTTTCCTTACCAATAAGTTAAATTGGAGTATCTGTCTGTGATAATTAAATCAAGGCAAATAATTGAAGCACCCGTGGTCGCGCGGCGAGTGTCAGTCGTAATTGATTGATAATGTTAGCCTCGCCGGATTCCGCTAGTGGCTAAAATTTCTTTAGCGCTTCCGTGCTTCGGAGGGCACGTTAATCCGTCGGTTGTTATCATCAGATGACAGTCGTACAGCCTTGTCGGAGGCCTTCGGGCGTCCTGAAAAACTTCTGAGACTCGGGTTAGCTACTAATCCCTCCATCAATCCGCATTGGAGCAGCGTGCAATTGACAAGCAAGTCGCGTTTCCTTCATTACAGGAGTACGCTCTAAGCCTTCTCCAGTGTGAGGAGAGACCCGTGCCCAGCAGTGGGCCATTATGGGTTGCAGACCCAGCCCTGCCCCCAATTTGCTCTTTAACATTCTCTGTATTACGAAACTTCGCGCGGACATAGTCCCGAGCAGTCCCTATTTATAAATAAATATACATTGTACTATAACTTTGATAAGCTAAGAATGAAGTAAATGTTTTTGTCTTCTGTGACCGTGTTAGCTTTAAGTGCCTTCAACCGAACGAAAGTCTTTGAAAATGTCGGCTTTGCAATTTCGCCGCTACAAACTCATTTGTGTCATCATCAACTCGCACAAGTTTACGGAAAGTAAAATATATAAAGGAAGTCTGTTTTGAATAGAAATAAGCAGAAAATGTTCTGTATTGCCTCCGGGCTACGTAAAAGTTATGTATTTGTGTAAGTATGTTTAGTATCATTGGGATATTATTGATTTACCTATGTATCAAATTCTTGTCGTCTGTGAGGTATAAATGAATTTGAGTACTCAATTTACTATTTGTATTATAGTAATTTGCAACCGAACTGTCTGTCTGTCTGTGGAATTATAGCTCCCTGTAATGCCATGTATAGATAGACGTCTAGTATTTGCGAGATGGCTCTCCAGATACGATAAGTAGTATGTAAGATTTTTGATTTGTTTTCAAGTATTGACCTTTGTTTGCTTTCAAGAAGTTGTCAAACCTGTAACAATACATTAGGGGTTACTGCAGCACCTTCGTGGACTTCCTTTCTATTCAAGTTTGGTGCTCCTCCCTCGCCGAATAAGGCTCTACCACCTGCAATCTAACTCCTAAGAATACAATTTCTTTATCGCATTGTTGAAATAATATTTTTGTTCTTTACAGGTAAGCAATCCCGCGCGAAGAAGTTTGCAAGAATCCGAGAGATTTCGATTAAAACTGAGAAGTTAAAAACAATTTAAGGTTTGAGATGACTCTTGTTATTCGGAGTCAGCAGCGTCCCATTCAAGTATCCCAGGTATTCGAGCTTTATCCGTGAGACGGTGGATCCTGTGAAATTATAACGGAGAATTAATTATTCTACACTACGCTTTTGTTTGCGAGTCTCCGAGGAATTGGCTTCGCTACTTCGCAAAGCTTCGATTGTAAAGATCGAAAATAAACTAAGCTGGAAGCTTTGATTAATTAAAAAAAGGAAGATACTTTACTTGCCTATGGCGCATGATATCATATCCTATGATCAGTATCACAGGTTTCGTTCGTTTAGTTGCTCACGAAGCATGGTAAAATTCCATTATAGATCCCCCAGGAACTGTGCATTTATAATATTAGCAAGGAAGTAAGGATAGAATGTAACGAAGCAGCGAGGTGGAGTACGCTCCAGGTCTTCTCAGTTGTGAGGAGAGACCCGTGCCCTAGACTGGGCCACTATGGGTTGCAGACGAGGATATAATACACTAAGGTCAAGTTATTTTAGTAGTTGAGGTTATATCTTTATTTTTATTAGGTCGTGGTGCCGTGCAATAACTTTTTTGTAAGGTCGAGTTACTGTGTCCGACATCGCAAGATTCAAGATTGCTTTTCTAGTACTCTAATAAAACAATGTAATACCCGACATCCCGAGTGAAAGTTTAAGAATGTATGAATGAACTCATCCACTTTTTTATAGTTTTATAGGTTCTTATGGGGATTTTATAGGGCCCTTGGCATGGTATGGAATTGGTCCCTCGGAGATTACGCGCTTATGTAGGGCTCGCCTTGGGGAAATTATGTGCGATGTTTCACTCGATGGCAAAGTAATAAGTGTTTGGATTTTGATGTGAAAATGAACTCTATTAGGTCCGTAATGGTCGTTTTGGTTAGATAAACAAAAATATAAAACCTGATTTTTAACATATTTTGTGAAATCATCTTGTTTATAGTCATCATAATAAAATTCATTTATTGCCTCACCAACAAGAAGATAACAGAGTAAAATTAAAACTATAGCTAATTTAATGGGCATACAAAATAGAAAATACTATACGAGTATTTACCGTCAAAGCTGCAACACTAATAACAATAATAAACGGAGGTGGCACAGTTGAACCTGACACGGGATCATGGAACCCATGCAGTTTTTAACAATTAAAATACCATATCATTTTATGGGATAAAAGCGTTAATAAACAAGACCCGAGGGTACATTAAGCCATTAACAGTGAAATAGCGCCCTGTATCTCTAAGCAAATGATACGAGCGAAACAAATCGTTCGAATTAACTTATACCCCCTACTCAGCGTCAAAAAGGCGTAACTGTCCGTAAGTACAAACTAAATTAAACCTTATCGCTTTGTTAAAAAGTAGTTACGTCCCTGTTCTTACTGGGTATTTGTGTTGCTTAGTTCTGGAGGTGTCGCCAAATGCACTCAGAGACACTGAAGTGAGTGTCCGCTAAGAGTAATGGGAGTTGGTTAAGCTTCTATTACACTTCTACGAAATGTCTACTCCGGATCCGACACAGTCCTACCGCGAAGCTGACGGCGCAATTTCGTTCTATTTGACGAAATACAATTCTCTAGAGGGAATGAAACTTGCCTCAGTTTGAAATAAAAACAAAATGACAAGTATTGCACCAGATAAAATATATTTTGATTTGTGATTTATTTTTATAAGATTATACTCTAACATTCATGTTTCTACGAATATACTTCCAATACAGTTTTATTGTTAACTTCATAGCTAGACCTATCTTGAAAGCTTCTGTTTCCCTTTTTCTTATTTTTAAACATTTTCACATTCACACATTCTTATTCAGACAACGCACATAGACAGGAATGCTCCCTTAAATTCCTTCTTTTGTCATATGGACAATAAATAAGTAAGTACCTTGTCCATAATATAATGGTGTTATAAGGTAATGTTCACTGATATTCTTTTCATTTAAGCTGGGTACATACGATTAAGTACGGCTTAGCTGTAAATTATGGAAAACCAACGAATGGATGAAACTTAAATCAGCATCATTTTTTTTTGTTTTTTTTAGTCGATCGCACAGCTTCTTGAGTCACTTCAAGTAAAAAACCAGCCCCATAATTGTTAAAATATCGTTTGGGAATTTTGAAAAAATACTCGGATGTCATAAAAATATTATCTATATTTTATTATTCCCTTTCGGTCAAAAGTTTAAGTATGCTAGATGATACCAAGCTTTCTAAGCCTCCGCAACAATACCCTATGTGGGCTAAAATGCCGCTGTCACTACCGGCTCACTCAACTCCGCTTTACGTCCGTTTTATGGTCTCGTAAATTTTTATAAGGTACGGCGTAGAGTAGCAAACGCCAGCCAACGCCATCCATTCCTCTCATTACTCGCTCGTGCTGTTTGGTATCAAGTGGTATTCGAAATTTGATTCTAACAGTGGGGTCTTAAATAGCGAAATTTAATTTGAAGCCTATTTCAAAATAAAAATAGAAAAGTCAACGTAAAAATCACGAATTAAAAGTTTTATAAATTTTTATGTTAGTTATGTTTCGGGGTCTGAAGAATTGTCATATCATTTGAAGTATACTAGTCCAATCCAAAGAACGTGGCTTTAACATGTAACTCCCAGAAAAAATAGTCAGTACTATCATCGTTAAAGAAAAGAAAATAATTGCTGTTTCATCAACAAATATTCGTCCATACAGCATCCATGCATACGAGTACATACATTCATCAAGAAAGTAAGAACGAAAGAAAAAATATTTATTTCGTCACATACTTACAGAAAAATTTGACAAATAACTAGTATAAAGAAAATCACACAAACTCTCGCATTTATGTTATAAGAAGAAGAGGCAAGATTTATGTGTCACAGAAGAATACATTGAAATACAATTAAGTACTTATGTTGGTTTTAATTTTTTTGCTACTATAGACCCTCATATGACAAAAAATTCACCACTCAGTATAAGCTACAACGTGAACGCTGTTTTGTATAAGTTGAATCTTTAATCATAAATTCAAATTTGGAACGGCAAAGTTTGTGAAAAAAGCTAATTTAATCAGTGGCTATAATAGCTGGCAATGTCTGCAACTGGCACATGAAATTCCCGATCAAAAATTCTCGCGTGCCAAAATGGATGCAATCGAAAATCAAAGCGTCGCAAATTTGTCCGGGGTGAATTTCCGATGACGTGGCCCCGCCGGGGTTATCGAGGGGAGGCGTCCCGGGGGAGCTATCGGTGCCCCGGCGTTGGGTACACAAGTGCTCAGGAGCGAATCAATACAAACACCTTTAGTTTACAGTCAACAGCCATCTCCAAAGGGGCCTTCGCTTTTGCAAACTCGTTAAGTTGGGATTAATGACTCAGGACGTCACGGAAGGGGGCTGCTTTGATGTGAAATGTTATTGGAAGTATAATGGTACTTTTTACAGGTAGAACCTGTATACGATTCGCACGGGGCAGTACCACACCCATTTCTGCCGTGAAGTTAGTGTTTTTCAACGGTTGTATTTCGGTCGGAAAGGTGTGGATGATGGTTACATTTATACAAGAGGCGACCGTCTCAACCCTCAGGGATAGCAACGCATCTGTGACCAGCTTCGAAAGGGACTACTACTAACCTCTACTAACAGGACTATCACTAACACCGACTAACAAGACTTAAAGTCACTACTAGTCCTTTCTCCCGTTGTTCTTATACTAACGAATACCAACTAACGCGCGTTTTAACTAACATTCCATGTAAAATCCTATACGACTTAACTGAAATACCGTCCCCGGTTTCTTTTTACGGTCCTCTTCGAAGTTTGTCAAAGATGCCATAGGCGGCAGCGGATGGTTGGAGCTGCATGATCGTTTGCTGTCTTATTAACATAAAAAGAACTGTTTTTTACTTTTTAAGCCTGTCGTCCATTGGGTCGGCAAATCAAGCCCTATAGCAAGATGTGTTCAATTCACGACTGAAACTAAACTGAGTAAGGAATGTAATTACTTAGGAAGATTACGTATCCAGAAACCCATTTAGGTAGATGACATTTAGGTTTAAGGCGTGTGCGTTCGTTGCCTCGCAGACTGAATGACGTGGTTAGTGAGAAGACCGGACTAGTACAGGTATATCAATGGCGTTCCTATCGATGTTTTAAAAATCGAGTATTTTACTTTTAAAATGCGGGTCAAAGCCAAGGTTAGCTATTATGGTCGAAGGAAACGATGATAATATGTTTTTTTTTAATTTATTTTTTTCATGTATGTACACAACATAAATTTTAAGTAAGACAGTATAATTCGGAAACTTGTACATAGGTTAATTATTAATCTTTTGACTGATAACTTCTTGTAGACCTGAAAATCTTTCGTCTTTAAAATACTATTTTACATTTCACTTCGACAAACAATAGTAAAATATGAATTTTTCGAATAAATTCGCACATAAAATGACGTAAATATAACTTCGAATATAAGCATAGGAAGAATAAACACGTTATATCCATGATTCTTGATTACCTTAAATGACCTTAAATCAAGCATTTTTCAGAAACAAAACAAAAGGCGCGTTTTACATTACTGCAAATTCGGCACTCACGTTTTAAATCTCAAAGAGTTCTCCACGTAACCTAATAAAGCCGCGCAAACTCCGGGGTAAAAACGGGGATTTAGCCCGGACAAACACGGATGTTCCATATTTTTGTAATGCATGTTTAGCGAGCGCCCGGATTATTATATTTTCTTTCCGCCACCCTGTTTCGCAGGAAAATACGTTTTCATAGCGTACGCTTGATATGTAGGCGGATTTTGGTGATGTTTTAAAGACACACCGGTTACACTTTTAAATCTACTTAAAGTATGCTTGCAGTCATCCAGTGGAAGTTTAGGTAATTATAAGTGGCTTAACTTATTATATCTTATTAAGTACGTATTCCATACGTACGTATTCAGCTAAATTCAGTTAAAAAGTAGCCTATGTTACTCGCTGATAATGAAGCTTTCGGCAGATGAATGAATTTTTAAAATTGGTTCTGTAGTTATTGAGCCTATTCGTTACACACAAACAAATCTTTCCTCTTTGTAATATTAGTGTACATTTCTTTCTTAATTTTATAAATACGTACCTATTAACTCGAATCCATGTACCTACCTACAGTCCAAGTATTTTATTAAAATAATATAACGTTAAAACAAAGCGACCTTTAATACATAGTCTTCCCTCGATGGTAGGAATCTAGTAGAATACCAGCGCTGTTGAAGATTCTCCACAGCAAAATGCTGAGCTAGACTCCTTTTAGTCGCCGCGACACACAGCGGTCAATATTATTTAACTACTTACCTCCTTACTTACCTACTTACTATTAAGCTTACCTACATCTAAGTTTAAATCTTACATAACAGACAGATTAGTCCAATTACCAATTATAGTTTAGGTAACTTAGTTTTAATTTACTTTAGCAACCTGTTAATGCTGTGTGACGTTGAGACATATAAAGACGTATGAACACACCTAGGGCTAAGAGATTGCCTCAGATACCCAGCGGTACCCAGATTGCATGATAATAAACAGTCCCAAATTCTGAATTGATGAGGTTTATGATCCACTTGCTTTTCATAAAAAGTTAATAACTTCTGAATATTAACCAAAGTCGTTCCAATAAATCGTGAGTTAACTTAATTCAGTCAAATGACAGTGTGTAACGGGATTATGCTTGGCTTAACTGTCATGCCGTCGATAACTGGGTCAAACGCTTGAATATCGGATCAACCGCGGATCATGAATTATATGACGCTGAACAAGCATTAATCTACCATAAGAATAGCATTATACATTTTTCCTATTACTTATGTTAGCTGGTTTGGTTAAAGATATATTTGGTGAAGAAAATAAATTCACATGGAGTTTTGAATGCTGAATATAGACTGAGCTTCGATGTGTTAGACTGAAGACCAAATAAAATCGACTGGGAAGACCAGGCTTATACATGCGTCGGGTGACCGGAGGGCTGGCAGCTCTTTTGCGCAAAAAATCAGTACTGCCATACAAAGAGGCAACGCTGCCAGCGTTCTGGCACTTTGCCACATGGAGGAGTTTTGATGACATATTTCATATATAATATTTTAATTATTAAATAATATTAGTTTTCTTTCTTCTCTTATAAACTTGTAGTGTAAAATGTATTTCTTAATCTAATAAACATAATCATTGAATAGCTAGGAAAGTCTTGTAGAATAATAAATGTGTATCAATTGTTGAGCAACGCGACGCGACGAAACGGCGCAAATTTCGGGTAGTCGTGATAATGCGCCGCTGTAGTGCACTTCACGCCAATTTGCGCTTGCGAAATCAAGTTGCGAGAAATTGTTTTAACGACAACTTGTTTTAATTTCTGGGTTTCATAATGTTTTCATCGCTTATGACGAATCTGTGGTGCGTCGGTAGTTACCCTGACTGATGTGCTTTGGGCACCGGGTTTAATCCGCGGCAGACATCAGTTAAAATAAATAGGTAGACAGGGTACGATCATACATCGCGTTACAGAAAAATAGGTTAAATGAAAGTACACGTAAACACGCACCCACACAATTACAATTCTCGAATCATGCACCGATAACCACAGCGAGACGTACTCAATATAAATTCCGCTGTGTTTTCATATCGCGTGCAAACAAAACATGCTTCGTGAGCGACTAAATTAAGCCCGTGGCGCTGGTCATAGATATCAAGGGCTATAGGTAACGTATACACGCTTTCACACTCACACCCCGCACTAGGATTCTCAGTGTTGCGGGAGGCGGACACATACAGAAAACAAAACAATTTTGCACACACAAGACACTAGTACAAACATTTATCTGCGAAATAAAGGTTTGCCCTGGCCGGGGATCGAATCCGGTACCCATGGCTCATCAGTCAGGGTCACTAACGTCAGTCAGGGTCGTCCAAATACCTATCTACCTCTAATGAATTAATCTAAGCCCTTGTTGGCCAATGGAACCATTCAAACGGGATCATTTAAAGATCAAGTCTTTCCGTTATTTTATTTATTAATTTACCATAATTATACGGTATAAAAGAACCAATTACATTAATTAAGGACAACTCACTCAAACATCTCGCTCACAGAATCTCAGGCATACTGACAATATATCCATGTCCATTCAGCCGCTAACAAATCACACTCAGATCCATCAGGGTTTGCGTTACATGTTTGTGATCTGAAGACGCTTCAATATTTAAATATAAAAGGCTTTAATCAAAATGTATTCAGGACATTCAATTCTAATACAAATAACGACCCACACGGGACCCCATCCCGGATAGTCGCTTGTCGGTCTACACTTATGTATACTCTAAGGTCTACACACTTCGTTTGGCCCGTCATCCATAGTCAATGAAGCGGCATTTACAATTCCACCGACCTTTTAGCTGATGAAGTACAAGCCATTCTCGCCCTTAAACGTTGCAAATCACACTGTAATTGGGACCATGATCCTATGACGAATTGGGATAATTAGTAGTGTCGAAGTGTTGCTTGTTTTGTCTTTAATGGCGCGTAGAAATGTTGATTTTGTTTTGACACCCGTCTTGAATTAATTGGCTGTTCAAGAGGCTGTACGGAGATCATCTTTCTTCTGGTTTGCGGTTAAGGATTTTTAATGATTGATTGAGTTTTAAGATTGTTAAGTTCTTGACGATGACGATGACTTCTGAAACCACAACCGTAAGGCCGTCCTGCTTTTTTTTTGTTTTGTCACATACACACACACGAGGCTTTGCTCGCGGCTCCGTGCATTTTTCCGAGAGTCTCTGTCGAAAGTAGTCTATGTCATTTTCCGGCCTATAAACTATCTCTATGCAAAAAATCACGTCATTCGGTCGTTCGCTTGCAGTGTGAAATAAGGACAAACCAACAAACACTTTAGTATTTGTAATATTAGTACGGATATCGGCATTGTGCATCACCGTTCCGGGAACTGTTTGTTCGTTTGCATTTCAATTCAAATTGAAATTATCTACCTACTACAATGCAGCGTGCGTATCGAGTTCCGTGAAATCGGAAATTGAGAGCAACGCAAATACACAGCTAGAAGTGAGCGTTTCGGAAAGTAACGAGTTACTGTAATAGCTCAGAGGACGTTATCGCAGCGACGAACAACTAGTTATTTTCAATAATAAGTCGTACTAGCTGCGTCAGTTACGAAGTTATCAAAAACTTTGACGTAACGGTTCTGTATAGCAAGAAGCCGCCATCGAGATGTAAATACCTCGAGTTCGGCTTCGATCGGGCTCGGTCATGTACCGACTCTCTCTCATCGCGTAAGTGAGCGAAAATTTGCAATAGTATTAAAGAGAAAGAGACAGATGCTAGGCGCGCGTAACGTAAGAGCGGCGTGGTATCACAATGTGT
>DWLO01004163.1:0-10234 GCA_018245335.1 Dalla quadristriga | reverse complement strand
ACACCATCATACGTTTTGCTCGCGGATTGTTGCAAAGTAGATTAAACGAAGCTTTATAACAATGGATTTCTGCAAAGTAACGCCTGATATAATAAATTACATTTCATTACATTTTTCATTATACCTAGTTTTTAATAGAATCCCTTTAGTAGTGTACGGTGTTTTAGTAGGGAAAGGTTAATAAAGGACCAAACGCAACGAATGCAGTGTGAACACTTATTGTAAAAAATGAAGTACAAATGCTTACACGAAAATATGTTTATGAGTGCAGCAGTAGGCACATGCACACTGAAAAACCGCCTAACTGCATTATTGCGTTAGTTATGTCGGTAAACTTAAATGATATCTTATGTTACACGTGTACCTACGCTGCATTTGCCTCGTACAAGTAGTTTTTGCGTTAACAAACAAACATTCACCAGGTGGTAAAATCTGTCTACGGATATCTTTGTGTACAAACCAATAACGTCGGTGTTATTTCTTTCCAGAGGAGGAATGCTACCACTGCATGGCTAGCCTCGTGGCCTCCAAGGAGAAGATGTTCATCACCCAGACGAAGCTGCACTACGAGACCACATGGAAGACCGTGATGCAGATCGCAAAGAAACATGCCGTAAGTATCGTTCTTTCTTTCACGCCGGCTGGAGTAAGAGCTTCTGGACACATACAGCATTCGGACATCTGCAGACCGCCGTCGCGCCGACAGCTGCCGCCGACATTACGTGTTGGCAAATGTCAGATTTAGTAGAAAAAGCTTCAAGCAAAATGGACTTTAGAACGAGACTCGTCGTCATCATCATCAACACAGTCCACTGTTGGACTAAAGGCTCTCAAAAATGGCAGGATTGGCACATAATCATAATAATCACCACGCTGGGTTGGTGATCCCAGTATATGGTTGTTGCTGCCCAGAAGACGCTGCTGCTCATTCTCCCTTATATTCCCTGAGTCGCTTCGTACGACAAACGCGGAAAGAGGAGACACTTGTATTTTTTTCTGCCGTCACTGCACGGCGGCAGGGTACAGCGTACAAAATCTCTATACGTTGTTGATGGATGGATGATGGAATGCCCTTATTTACCAAACAGTACTTATTTAGTCGGGTGTAAAGGATTGTACAGAAACGAATCGCGTGACATCGTCCCCCATGAAGCGGTGTTATCGGGCGTACGTTAATAGTGCGGCACACGCAATTCCGCACTTGTGTTGTTATGTTACAGGTTTTATCGATTTTTGACAGGATCGTGCGTCGCTTATTTTAAAATGAATATCCGGCTCGAAGGACCAATTTTATGTTAGGCGATTCTGGTGTTAAGATTTATTTACTTTTTGTAGGGCATTGCCCGCGGCTTCGCTCGCACAAAATTCCCCTATCTATCCCACCGGATCCGTGCATTTTTCCAGGATAGAATGCATGCCACTCTCCGGCCCATAATCAATGCAAACAATCACGCCGATGCGTCGCTCTGTGGCTGCGTGACACGGACAAAATAATTAACACACTTTCATGTTTATAACTAGGTTTTTAATATGCCTGATTTTCTACTACCAACTTGCGATATGTCTTGGCTCGAAGAAAAATAAGAAAGTGGTTACATACAGCTGACCTCGGCTGCAAGAAAATACTAGGTTAGTTTCGTCGGCACTGTCACATGATACCGGGCAATGCCGTGGGTATTAATTATGCGCCTGTTTATTATCACCGCACCTCGCGCTGTGTTTGTTACCAAACTTGCAATATGTCTTGGCTCGAAAAATAAAGACAGTAGGTAAAGCTGACCTCGGCTGCAAGAAAATACTAGGTTAGTATCGTCGGCACTGTCACATGATAGCACTATCAATAACCGGACGATGCCGTGAGTATTAATTATGCGCCTCTTTATTAGTACCGCACCTCGCGCTGTTGGCTTTGGTGATGTCATACCGCTGGTCTAGACTTGGCTAACCTTCGTGTATGTCAACGCTACTTACAGAGAATTGGATTGGCCTGCGAAGCGCTCATAGCTCCGCGGCTTGTCTCGATAGAAAGTGATCGATTGGTTATGAGGATACCTCGATCTTCACATGAAAATGAAGCGGACGGATCCCGGACCAAGCACGGAGGACTATGGAGTAAAATGAGAGTGATGCAACTATTTCATTTACGTAAATGGTGAGATGGCTATAGTGAGAATAATCAACGTAAGCACGTCTTGGTCGTCAAATTGTGTTGTGTTTTCTGTGTGTCCGCCACCCGCAACGCAGGGAATCCTAGTGCGGGGGTGTGAGTGTGTAAAAAAAACCTTAACTCGAACTTAATAAATAAGGCAACAGTTATAGTAAAAGTAAAGCGTGCCCGTAGATTCACATTGAAACCATAAATTATAAGCACCTCCTTGGGAAAATCCAATATTTAACTTTCTGAACCAATATGCACTGATTGTCAAATACATTTTTAAGTATTTCCAAGGAATCAGGCATACCTATAGCTAAGGACGGAAAGTCATTGATAAATACACTTTCCGCCCTCCCCGCACACCGCTCAGTAGGTAATGTTCTCATCGATTTGGTTTTTCAAGTCATTCACCCTGAACGTTCGTTCAAATTGATGTTATTATCGATCGAGGACACATTTACAACATGTTATTGTAGGTACAACAGCGTGGAATATTTCGTAGGGGTTCAAACTTACGCGGATTTAATTCGCAGGAGGAGATACGGGGGAAGGAGACTGTTGACGTGAGCCCGTCGCAAGCTCCATCCGCATGAAATTATGCAATGGAAACCTCTCAACGTAGATTATTTGACATTTTCACCAAACAAATTTTTTATTTATTTTTATAAATTTATGCATGTTTTTTTTCTGTCTGCTACCGCTTTGGCCAGCAGCTGTAAGCTCGCGGACGTCATTTTGTAAATCAATCAATAATTCAACACGTAACTCTGAAGTTCGTTGAAGCACACGCACACATGCATACGCACACGAACACACTCACACACGCCCACGCACGCAAGTTCCACACGCGTTTATGACTCTGTAACACCAATTCGCCGGACCAAATCATACTTCTTAATAGTTAAGTTTATCATTTTAAGTGGCATGTACTTTCATGTATGTCTTATGAGAAATAAAGATTCTTTAAACCGAACTGAAGCAGGCGGGGGTGAACGATCACCCGAAAAACGCCCAACCCGGCGAAACATATAAAAACAAAATAAATACAGTTTCCGTACAGTTCGTTCGATTGCTTGCAGAAGTCGGCCGCACAGCACCTGTCGCGGCTGTCCGGCGCTATCGGACCGGAGCGCATCTACGCCGACTGGCAGTGGTGGATCCTGGCCGCCCTGCCCTTCCCCCACCTCGTGCGCATGCTAGACTGCTTCTTCCACGAGGGCATTAAGGTGAGACTGAGGGTGTTCCATACTAGCATCTACAATAGAAACGATTTTTGATGAGTTTGACCAAACTTATCTGTAGGTACTTTCAAGTGTAAAACTCGTCTTAAGGAATCCGAAGCGGATCTTTGCCGGGTTTTAATAATGGATATGCCGCAGACTTGATGTTCCACTCATTCCTCTAATCTTAAACCAATCGCAACTTCAACAGCAGTCCAGAAATCTGTTGACTCTCTTTTCGACTGTAAAACTTGCTTCAACGGTCGAACCATTCGAAGCGGTTCAATGTTGACTCTTCATAGATCCGCCGCAGCCTTGATGGTGAACTCTTCCCCCTAATCTTAGACCTAGCATTAATCAAAATTGTCCATGCTTTCGACTTTAAATGAGCAGGTCTTGCCTTGCTTCCACGAGGACGTCATACTAAAAAGACTTATAGATCTTCGACCAAACATCTCTGCACTTCTATATTTTATTAACTTTGTTATGTTAGGACCTTTTAATAGACGACGTAATATGGACTACACATATACGTTGCGACACGTTATATAGACTATATTTATCAGCCGTTAAATGTTGCTTATGTGAAATATGAATTCTGTTCGCAACCGACCGCGGTAAACCACTGAACTCAGTGGCTACTGAACTGGATGGATTGGCGCCAATTAGCCTCTTAGCATGCTCGTCTAAATTATTTTACTGTGTTTTCAATTGCTGTGCATCATCATTCACGTTACTTTCTTCCTTTACCTACTCATCACCATTATCCTCCGCTTTCGAACAGCGTGCCACACCGTTTGGTTCATAAGCATCAACTTTGAATTAGGTATGTGGTTGTACGGTGACGTGAATGCTTGATTAACTCTCTATCCTCAGGTGTTCTACAGGGTAGCGTTAGCGGTCCTGATCCTGTTTCACAAGCACTCGACCAATCAGAACTCGGAGTGGTACGCGGAGGCGACCAAGAACGGAGTCGACCATGCCATTGACAAATTCTGCAGGAACATGCCCGCGTCGCCGACCAAGCTCCTGCGGACCGCATTCAGTATAAGGGCTTTAAGGTTGGTCGCTTTTGAGTTGGTCTTATCATGTGCATGGTATACGGAGACATGTATACGCTCGCCCAGGGTGGTAGATGCCAACCATTTATGCCGCGGAGTAATGGTTTCGCAACAATTGCCATCCAGTCGGAAAGGTGTGGATGCCGTTTACACTACAAGAGGCGACCACCTTAGTCCTTACGGATAGCAACGCATCTGTGGCCAGCTTTGAATAAGACAAATACTGACAATTCCTATATTTAACTATCTTTTGATCGTCAACTTTCTTTGCATTAGTATTCCCGAGTAGGTACAATTTACTCACGGTGAAATAAAAACTTTAGAATATTGAATATTTTGAATTTAAAATAATCCTTCCAAACGTTATCCAGTTCACAGTACATATCGCGAGTGTTCATAAAGACGGAGATGACACTCAAATCGAAGCAGGTGATCACCGGCTCGCGGCTGGTGAGGTCGCGCTCCTCGGACAACCTGCCCACTAGCCAGTCGCAGGTCAATATCCAGATGATGTCGCACACTCTCACCATCCGAGAGGTGAGTCGCCAAAACGATTGTCTAGGAAATTGAAATATTAAGCTCCTTAATGAAGATGGAATCCTTATAGACGCTGATAATACTATGTTTAATGGAGACGAGGTTTATGATCACGAACTAGATGATTGTATGCGCGATGTTTCCAATGTTAACGATATAGAGAAATTTGGATTTGATGTAGATGAAAATTCTGATTTTAACGGTTCCAATCTCTTAGACAAAAGCGTTCTTAATAGATTAATTATTACGAATGTACTAAAGAGCATAGAAATCAAATTGCCCGTGAAGGATGTCTATTGATAAAAAATTAATTTCAAATGTTAGGTAATATTTTATTGGCGTTAGATTTGTATCGTAACTTTAATCGTATTATCACCGCGCGATATAGATGTAAAAGATATGGTGTTAATTATATGTGTTAGAAATTATTTTACTTGATTTGCAGAGAATGTCTGAGGAAACGTGCAAACAGATGGTATCGTACACAACGGCAACATTAGGCGTGGCTTTGGCTTTTCTTTATCATTCAATCATTCGGTTGCGATTCTAACAAGACTAACTTCAAGTACATCGAATACGAGTACAGATTCGATGAAACAAGAAACTGTAGAGTCTCGTTCTGTTGTAAAATACATACCTTTATTTTCCTTTCCTTTGTCGACTTCACGAAGTTATGTTATGTTTCGGTCTGTGTAGCAAGAGATATGTGAATGATTATATTGTTGTGTTTATCGATGTTACCATTCGACACGACGCGATCCACACCAGACTGATATGAAAATAAAAAACAGGAAAAACAATCAAACGTCGTTCATTTCACTGGCTTTGAATGGATTTTCTTATATCATATTTCCTTCGATGTGTCATGTGTTGTTTATTTATTGTTAAGACGTTACAGATGTGGAACTAGATTACTGAATATTTAGCACATGTTGCGAGATTGGCATGCGTTTGAAATGCGTTCGATATCAGCGAGAGGTGTAAGTTGAGTTTTGCGTTGTAACAAGCCAATGAACATAGCTTGAACCTATTAACACTGGAGAGGGATTTAGATGATAATGTGACGGCATGTAGTCGACTGTTTTGTGTGAGTGCTAACTATGTGTCGATTTTCCCGTTAGGGGTCGCATTCGCCGGGCCCGCGCGCCCTTTCGATGGGCGTTTATCCAATCCAAGCGATCAAGTCACAGATTCTAGACCAGAGCGAAGTAAGACTACGTAGCATTATGTCACAACCTAAGTGTCGCTCCTTAAGCTTGCGACCAACGTCGATGTTTTAGATGCACCGCTTGCTATCTAGGTGTTTATTTTTTAATACTTTTTATTTTTTTATTATTATTATAGCCAGTCGTCGCTTTCGAAAGTTTTCCAGATTTGCGTCGCTTAGATTTATTATTATTTTTACTATTTTATTGTACTCATTTTGTTGTGCCTTATTTGTCGTGGTTGTATTAATCGTGTTCAGATTATATGAAACAAAATGTTTTTGTTTTCTTACGTTAACCAAAGTTTCATATAGTCCGATATGTATTGTACAGGTTAGACTTAGACCTAAGCATGACAGCTCGTCTTTGTTGTAAATGTTTTAGTTTTGCGCTCTTTTAAATGTAGTTCATAAACATAAAGAGGTAGATAAAGACATAAGTGGGTGAAACTATTCGTATATTTCAAATCCCAACGTATCAAGAATCCTCAAATTGATTTATACAAAAAAGCTTTCGAGAGAATAACATTGATTCCGTCATTTTCAAAATGACAACGATCGCAGAGCCCGAGGACCTCGCACAAAGCGCTGTGGTTCCCCTTCCCGAATGCCGTGTTCAGGGACCAGGACCACCACGCCTCAGATCTTAGACAGAAGGTTTGACTTAGCATCACACTCGGGGCACTTACACGGTGGTATAGTGTAATCTGTAAAGGATCCTGTAAAATATTTGTATATTTGGGTCGCAATTAGTAATTTGATTTTTGTAATCAGAATCTGATTTAGATTTACGGAGATTTGGAATCCAGATTTTAAACAATCTAATTTGTATGTAAATGTTGATTTTGCTGAGTATCTATTTTTCACTAGATTGCTCCTTAGTAATTAAATCTGGATTCCTTCAAGACTTACCGTTAAATTATCACAATACTTGGACCGTGTTCTCGGTTATTAACAGAAATTGAACTCACTTTTCTTATTTAGAGATTTCTATCTGCAAAGGGGCTCTACTTCTTTCACTTTTTTAGATGTTATTATCCTTTTTGTTGCTGATAGTTTCTATTGTAAATGATTATTTGCAAATCAATAAGTATAAGTAAGTATTTCTGTACTTAGCACGTAAATTATATTGGTGGAGTCATTTTTACCATCACGTGATTTGAGTTTGCCCATGACAAATGGTAAATTTCTTAAATATCAATTTCGTCTTTCATATTTAATGTTAACATTTTATAAATCTTCGTATGTACTGATTGTGTCTGTTCTTAATGATACTATATTATTCAAGTCGTCATGGCAGGTCGCTTTGTTAAAAATGTCTCCCTTTTGATTGTCCTAGCTAGATTGTTCACTTTGATTATCAACTAAAGCTACATTACCTTTTGCATGCGGTGTTGTCTGACTGTCTGTACATGTAGTATATACACCAAAGTTATCGTTTACGTGTTGTGTTGATATATTTAGACGTTTATCACTATAACTTGGCACTCGAAGCCGTTTACTAATCGGAGACTACTAAAACACTTTACGCGCTATGCATCCATACTGTTCGATTAATTATTTCTAGTAACATATTTCCTTGTTATTTCTACTCAACCGGATTACAATAATTGGTCATCGTCGAACGACCATGTGATATTTCAAACGGGATTTAGTCCTATCTGAGACCGAAGCAACAGCGTTATTTCTAACAGGTTGATATGAGATATCCAATAGGTGTAACGCTATCATTTCTGCAGTAAAAGGCAGCTCTTTACCACCTTATAAAATTATTTATAAATGGTGTGGTAAGTTTTCTTGCTTGCCATAGAATATAATGGGATGTATGGATGAATGGTGTGTAGGGTGCTTTAACTTGTGCCGTTCTGTGTTTAATCTAATAGAAAGTTAGCTAGTGTAGTTTTATTACTTATAATAAGCTTTTACAACTGTTGTAAGCTATCAGTGTTCGTATTTTTTAAACTTATAACTTTTTTTCCCTCCCATTTTATCAGAACCCTTTTAAATATTTTAGTTTCATAAGTAAATACCATTTGATGATTCTAAATTAATACTGATAGTTGTAATATAAAAACATTAAAATTCTAATAGCATGGTATTTGAAAAGTTGACTAGTTTTATTAATTAAATCTCTACCTTGATTATTTCGTAAACTTTGGTATCATAATATTGCCATTGGTCATTGCCATTGGTCATTCAATTCATGTGTGAGCAGTTAATTTTTTTGAGTTTTCGTTTTTCTTACCTTGTGATGTTAAACTTCAACATATTTTGATTTATAATGTTTTATTATTGATTAACTATTCACTGCTTAACTATTGCATGAAAAAGATACAGTAGTTTATTGAGTATTTTGAATAGAGAGGCTGTGAAATGAAATCGAAAAACTTGTATGCGTATTTTGGTTGACACTTCACAAACACGCAATTTTAGATACGACATCCTCCTTATTTAAGTCATTCTATAATCTGGTCATCCTCATAAAATCATACAACGAATTCGGTATTGTAAAAAATATAGATAGAATTTTTTTACATTTTTTTTACATACCTACTTGTTAAGTACCCATTACACGTTAAGTAAATTCACCTGTAGAAATGCGTAGCACCAATTGTAAATACAAAGCTAAATTCGTTCACAAACTTATCGATGTTGATTTGTCAATGAAAATGTTCTGCAGGATGCATTACTAGCAATTTCTCTTTTACAAATATTATTCTCAATGTCATTTCATTAAGGAGAAATTGCAAAAGCATGATTACACGAGCATCAGTTTCTACTATTAAAACAAGTATTAAAAGCAAAGGAATATGTTTAATAGTAATATATAATATTACCTTATAGAGATGATCTTATTAAGACGTCTAACCAAATCTGGTGTAACAAAACATTTGTAATAGAATATCATCGTGGTTGATATTTCAACTTTCATAGTTAGTCGATTGCATTTACCATCATTGATCAACGTTGAAGATTAAATGGACAAACTAGCGTAATCCCTTAGTAACATGATTCAATAGTTAGCTAACATATCATATTATGGAGTAAACGATAGTTATAATAGTTGAGAAATAATATATCGATTCCATAAAATCATTTCTTCTTTATCTTTAGATTTTAACACGTAATAAGGCGTAAAGCATAAGAGTTTTTGTTTAATAGAAGCTGTATTATAATTTTAAAAAATAATGTATAATTACTCTCCATTTGAAAGCCATAATTGCAAGTTGCTCTTCATTGTAAACATTTATATAAAACAGTGTTTATGTCTAAAGCAAGATAACTTGTAACTTTTCAGTTGAAAAGCAAAGTTAGAAGTTAATTTTCATTTGTAAAGCAAGCTTAGATATTACTTTTCATTTGAAAAGCAAAGTAAGATAAAAGTTACTTTTCATGTGGAAAGCAAGATTAGAAGTTACTTTTCATGTGGAAAGCAAGAAAAGAAGTTACTTTTCATGTGGATAGCAAGATTAGAAGTTACTTTTCATGTGGAAAGCAAAATTAGAAGTTACTTTTCATGTGGAAAGCAAGATTAGAAGATGCTTTTCGTTTGAAAAAATTAGATGTTTCATTTCCATTTTAAACACATCATCCAGCTCATATCCATCCATCCATCCATCCACTGTGTACCGTTCGCCGCTAATCCCCGGCCGATTGTCGCCAGCTGTTCACGCTGTGGTCGTGGCTGCCGGTGCGCATCACGATGTACCAGCCGGTGTTGCTGTACACCACCGAGGAGCACGGCTGCTCGCTCACCACGTTCTACGTGAGGGTCGAGCACCATGAGCCGACACTGCTCATGATCAAGACTTGCAACAACGAGGTTAGTCATTCGTTTAATTTTATTCGTCCACGAATACCATGTTGGTTAAGAAAAAAGAAATAAATAAGGAATCCGCTCTTTGTAATCCTAGATAAGGCTTTGGCAAGTTTGGTAAAGTGTGAAATAAAAAATAAAGAGTAAGCTTTTTTTCCATATCCCTATAACACACAAAACATGCAATAATTCACAATTGCAAGTGCTTATATTTAAATAACTTAAATGAAAATACATTAT
>DWLO01004162.1:0-10236 GCA_018245335.1 Dalla quadristriga | reverse complement strand
TCTTTACATTACGGCGACCCGATAAAACTGTCGGGAACGACACATTTGCCGGACGTACAGCCACGATTTCGTTCTGAGCGGATATAATATTGACATATTGCATTGTATTGCGCACATTAGCTCAAATAGGCAGCGTCTAGTGTAAACGGCAAGACCCGATAGCTAAAATTAGCATTAATATCGCCGACGACCTTTTAGAGAAAACCTTAAGTTATGTCGAGGTGTCCAAGGTGTTAGAACAGAATAGAATCAACTTAAAAGAGGTATTACGCTACAACACAGATGCATTTTATAATTGTGTGAATAATACAGAAGACCATGTACCTACAAATAGGTGATAGTGATTTAATGAATATGATGCCTTATTAATTAAATCACTATCACCCACGTTGCACCATTACACCGCAATGGGCCTGTAGCTGCATTCAGCATAAACTAATGGCTAACGTTACAACAATTAAGAAAGGTATTTGTTGCAGGTGAAAACGAAGCAAGTGGCCGAGATGAACAAGGATACATACAACGAAGTGGTGGACACACGCGAAGGGCGCCACGGCGAAACGAAACACGCCCATAAGATTCGTCACAACAAGATGATACACACGCAGATCTCCCGGCTCGCGCGCACCCAGGAACAACTGGACGAGTACCAGCAGAACCTCCAGTCCCAGATGCTCGACGCTCAGCGCCGGCTGGACCGCTTCGAAGAACCCAACTGGAACCTGCTCTCGGCTAAAGTAGATTTCCTGGAAATCGAAACTAAGATCTTGCGCGATGGGCTGCGGAACACCTCGCAGAAGGTTTCCGACCTGGACAAAGTCCACGCCTCCATGCTTGAGCTGCGGGAAGATCTCGAGAGCATTGAGAATAAGGCGGACAAAACCGTCCCCGAGTTCAGGAAGGAAATATCCAAATTGGACATCAGCTTTGCCAAGGTAAGTTCCATTGCTTTATTCATCTCCTGGACCAACTCGTTACTGTTCTGTAATTTTAATTTGAAAACCGTTAGCTTAGTACTACTGTATTCGTTTCAGATTAGGAATATATTTATTTTGCTTTGAACGTAACACAAACATGAAATACATACAGTACAATTCAGGTGCTACGAAATACTCTTCATTATAATTGTCTTAACAACAAATTTTCAACATGTAAAATATTCTTTCTAATATAATATCTTCAACGTATCTTCTTAAGTACTACGCAAGTAACGCTTGTTAAAAAGCGGTTTATTACATCCGAGCGTTAATATAAATTTGAGACATTTTAATAGTGAATGCAGACTCTTAATAGTAAAAGCGTGATGAAAAACAGAATTAAATTCCTTAGTTGCGTTCAAACATTTCTCCTCTAACCTCTTGAATTTAAAAATCTCAGACAACTTACAATATGAGTTTTGTAACTAAGTTGATTAACATGAAACAAGGATTAATTTTATATGCCCTGTTGGTTTCGCCATGCTTAACAAGTTGTAGATAATAAACAAAACTTTGAGGCGCATTTGTAATTACAAATGCGCTGACTGACGAGTCTCGATTATATTTCCGGAAGGCGCAACCATTTTTGTTTCTCTCGGGTAGTGGTAATTGGAGATGTTTTCTGTGTGTAGCGGCCAGTGGCAACACAGGATAACGTAGGCTAACAAGTTTGTTTGGAAAGTAACTTGGAACTCCGCAAGGCTAGAGTGAGGCATTTCCAAGCCAGCGTGCATCTTCGCACCGTACCTAGCTTGGTGGGCACGGTTTGACCTCGGTTGTTATTTATAAAATAAAATACTGATTCGTATGTAATAGTAATTTTATGACGCCTCACACATTTCGCATCTGTATCACTCGCACTTTCTAACATATTCTATGATTGTAAAAATCTTGGTAGACTCTTGAAAAATGTGCTTGGACGGACATTTAAGACATCATTTTGATATACCTAATTGTTAACAGAAAACATGGTAATAATTGTTTTTTCTCTCTTTGTCTATTAAAAATACGAAATTTAAAAAAATTCTAAAATGTCCGTAATTTAATTGTCTACGATAATATCGATGTATTCTTTTTCATGGTGTGCTTTAAAGTATATTTCGACCTATGCATTCGATAGACCACATGTACCATTATTCGGCTGCTGTCTTCGTAATTACATAACTTTTTTAAATTTTAACTGTACTAGTATAATCTAGTGGTCTATCTAGAGACAGAAATACAATAAAAGTGTTCTGGTTTCATAATCTCATATACTTAATCTATGCGTAGGTCGATTTGTATTGTATTGTGTTGATATCGAAGCACACTTTTCAAGTCTACCAAGAGTTTTACAATAATTGAAAATGCAAGCAATTGAATGTGCAAACCAGACAAATGCGAAATATGAGTCGCCTTAAGAGGTCTTGATCATGAATATAGAACAAAGTTTGACACAGCGCAGCGCAATCTGCATAGTAAAATATTCCATCTGTCTGTACAGTTGAACGCTCAATCGTCGTACCTGAAGGAAGACCAAGAAAACCTGCGTCAGTCCGTCAAGGCCATCGCCGTGAGCGTGAGCAACGCCATCGACCGCGCGGAGATCGACCGCCTCGTCATGAAGAAGGTCAACGACACCGTGGCTGACCTGGAGACCAGGACCAAGCAGCACTACTATCGCCTGAACGATCACATTTTGAAGGTAAGTCGACTACAACTGTTCGATCCCCGGGGCAGACGTTTATGTGACAGATAAAGGTTTGTTCAAGGCGTCTATGGTTCAACTCAACTTTACGACTTCTTTATTGTGTTGTTGTCTAAATAAACATGGTAAGTGTGTTCTTACCCTAGCAGTGTACGCTCCGGGCCTTCTTGGTTGTGAGGACGGATCCGTGCCCTACAGGGGCCGCTACGGGTTACAACCATGTTTTAATAATAACACCGACAAATGCAAACTTACTGCAGTTATTTTCTATCTACGATGCTAAAATATTACTGAAATATCAACCTATTACAAACACCATTTCAATAATAAGGTGGACCATGGAATGCATATTTATATTTCTATAGGCAGCTAGCGAAAGAGCTTTGACAGTTCGCGTTAATTACTTGTATACTTAATTACACTGGGAGATGGAGTCTCTTTGGCAATTGGATACTGAAACCAGACATGCAGTTATAATATAAACATTTCAAGTCTCCGAATTCGAAATTTGTGTACTCCTTTCATTACAGGTTCACAAATAACGTAGATTTAAATCGCTGCAAACACGTTCATGGAAATTTTAGCTAGTTTTGGCATTTATATTCAAATTAGCAGTAGGAGTACAACTCGGGGAATCAGCGTGTATTCAATCAAATGAAGTGAAGTAAGAACTGACGGAAATAAATTCATTTATTAATACACTGGTTTCTAGTAAAATTCCTTTTATTCTGTCCCGTTTTACACTTGGGCGAGCTGGTAACAGTAGCGGCAAAGTGAACGAGCTCTATTTTGAGTCACGTATTACTGGCGGCAATAAATTCGGTTTGTTGTTCAATTCCTCGGATTAATGCTTCGCAGATAACACGTGTATTTATTATTCAGATGGCAACAGCGCTTGAATCTAAACACAACTTGCCTGAAATCGATGTTGGTAAACATCGATGATTTTGAACGAGTTGGAACGAACTTGCGACTATTGAAAAAAGAGTGGTGTACACCTCACTTTATACAATCAGAACTGTTGACATTACCGTGTTGATATTTGAATGTGCCAATTTTGTAAAAACAAATACGAATAAATTTCAATATTGTACACGTTTGCGCCACAATGACATGTTAATGTAGTGTTCCACAGAGCGTCTTTGATTGATCAAAGTTATGTTGTATGGCACCAAGTATATTATCTTACCAATAAATAAAATTGGAGTGTCTATGATATTAAAGTTAAGGACAATAATTAAATGGAATATGCCATTACTATGACACTTAAACATAATCAGCCGTTTATAGAATTTTTGTCTGCATGACTGCGTGTTTTTTTCCTATTTGGCGCGAAAGAAAAGGCTCCGAAACCGCTGAACGGATACTGATGAAATTTTCTGGTATTGATTTACACTAACTTACCGCGTAGGCTGTTTTATTGCAATATCTCAAACGGTTTTAAAGTTATAACCATTTAGCGTCTGTGACCCTTTTCTCGAAATATCTGGGATGTCAACACTAGGAAGGTTCTTAGGTATAATTCTTATATCCAAGTTTATCTACTTTAAACAGCCAACACACAATTAGTACCTACTATTATTGGGTAGTGTAGAGTAACAAGTAGGTAACTTGTTTTAAGATTTTCCATCCCTTGCAGAGCGAGGCCAGCAACATGGAAGCCAACGCGACCGAAGGCATCCCGCTGCCCCAACTGATGGGCGAGGTTAAGGAGCTGCAGCCCGTCCAACGCGAGTACGAGGACCTGGTGAACCAGCTGCCCCGCGACTGCTCCGGCATCTCCGCGCCCCCCGGCGCCTACCTCATCCACCCCGGCGCGTCGGGCAGCGCGCCCGTCGAGACCTGGTGCAGCAACGGCACCACCCTCCTGCAGCGCCGCGCCAACGGCTCCGTCGAATTTAACCGCAAGTTCAAGGAGTACGTGCACGGCTTCGGCGACCCCGCCGCGGAGTACTGGCTGGGCCTCGCCACCATGCACCGCCTCACCGCCGACAACTGCTCCTCCATGCGCATCGACATGACCGACATCTACGGCGGCGTCTGGTACGCGCAGTACGACCGCTTCACCGTCGGCAGCGAGGACGCCGGCTTCGTGCTCGACGTCAGCGGCTACGAAGGCAACGCGAGCGACGCGTTCGAGTACCAGAACCACATGGAGTTCTCCGCCATCGACCACGACCGCGACACCTCCAACACGAACTGCGCCGGCAACTACGAGGGCGGCTGGTGGTTCTCGCACTGCCAGCACGTCAACATCAACGGGAAGTACAACCTCGGCCTCACTTGGTTCGACTCCGCTCGCAACGAGTGGATCGCCGTCGCGACCACTGAGATGCGCATGTCCCGCCGGCTCGGCTGCCTGTAAGTCCGACCGGACCACAGCGCGTAGGATTATAGAATATTATGTGTTAAATCATACCAAAGATAACCTAGTAAGCGATATTGTAATCGATAATATTATTCAAAATACTAAAGGACGTAAGGTATTCATGCTTCTTCTGACGTAATCTAAAGCGTTACGGTAATTTTGCGTTAAACTTTATCCAAGCTTATTAGAATTAGATAACATCGCCTTGCACACTTTGTACACAATATTGACTTCCGATAAAAATATCTGAAAATTATGCCGGAAAATTTACGTAAATGTTAACTAACTACACAATGATAGAATGCAACATATGCAAGGCAATTATCGTCCAGGTTCTCAACATGAAAGCGATATCCGTACTTAACTATTTAAAACTGTATTGTTCTTTGTATAAACTGGAGATGAGTGGCGAAATACATTCCAATTTAAACCTTTTACTTTAGTGATGCCCGAGGGTGGACTGTAAATAATTATTTTATTATTGATAGATTATTATTAATTCATAGTTCGTATTATTTATAAAAATTAAGACTGTTTTTGCTGTTTGGTTACAGACAAATATTTTTTCTTTAAATTAAGGTAGGAACAAATTTAATAAAGTTGCGGCAAACCGGCAACGGCGTTTACATCGCGGAAAGTAAAGTGTATGTGGAGTTTAAAAAGTTAATATGTATCTAAATTTTTGAGGAGTTCTCTTATCTAAGATGATTATTATATCTGGCCGTACACTTCATGCATAAAGTAATCCGAACAAGAAACGGCAAATGTATAAAGTTATGAGACCAAGAAACGGCAAATGTATAAAGTAATGAGACCAAGAAACGGCTAAAGTGAAAAAGTGCAAAATGCATCTTCCTTTCAATTTTCCTCTGCAATTTGAAGTTTTAATCAGTAGAAAGCAATATATGCATAATCGTAATATTACATAGTTGTTGTTTAATGAAACCATTCGATAATCAGTGTTTCAATGTTCAAACTCAGTAGAAATGTACCAATGCATTTAAACCAAATAAAGTAATGAAAATAAATTGTGCTTTTGATTTCATTAGTTACCCTACCTCCTTACACCTACTTTTAAATTTAATATTATTAACACTCCATTTGCTGGAAAGTAACTCTTTATCAATAAAAAACTTAGGCCATATTTTAATTTCTGTCGAAAACCAAAATTAAAATATTAAAAAATTAAAATTGAAAGCTTAAGGCTATTTATTATCACAATGACTGCGACTGCCTCTTTGTATGTGATGACGATAGCAAACGGACATGCAGACCAACCATCAACGGCCGCCCATGGACACCTGTGACAAACTTCGAATAGGACTGTTAGTAAGTTAAACCTGTTAATATTGGGTGCTAAAAAGAATAATTAGTTGGTAAGTATTCTTTTTCATAAATCTAATTTTGGCATCATGCTAACGGCATATTCTGCCAATGACAGAGCGGGGATACTTAGTTTAAATATGATTTTTTAAGTATTCTTTTTTCATAGGACTGTAAGTGTTACGACTGTTAGGCGCTTAGCAGACGATGGACAATTTGTCCGCCCGACAGAAATGACCGCTTCTGTCCATTGTTTGCCGCCATCACGCTCGCCGCGAACTCAACGCACACTGTCTTCACTATCATCGCTCTTAATAATATAATATAACGATAATTTCTTAAAATATTTACTTTATGTGAACCCGGCCTTTAAACAATGTAAGTGGGTGCCTCCAATATTCACTATAACGCCTTTTTTTTGCATCATATGCAACTTATTTTCTCTGTAAAATACAGAATACAAAAATTATTTCTATTACGCGCTCCTCACTAGAGCTTCACGGACAGATTGCCCACCATATGCGTTGAGTTCGCGGCGAACGTGACCGCGGCAACAAATGGACAGGAGCAATCATTTCTGTCCGCCGGACAAATTGTCCATCGTCTGCTGAGCGCCTTAGGGTCAGTGCCTGACCGTCTGTTAAATAGAAAATGTTAAAAAATTAGATAAATAATCCAGTAAACGAAGGAAATGTACGAAAATTTAAAACACTGAAAACCGTTTTATCACAGTAAGCACTTACATATTCCACGGCAGAAATGATTTTGGCGTTGGTTCCGCCCCGGGCGAGCCGTATAAAGGTAGATAGATATATGCAGATTGCAGATTTCTCAATTCAGCCACGTTCTTCTTCAGTAGGTTTCGTGAAATGAAATTAATTAATTAATTAAACTCCATTACGATACCGTTCGCGCACAGATTTCTCGTTTTTCTTTACGTCTTTATATTTTCTTTGCTAATATCATGTTCTTAAAAGTCATATTACACCGATATTCTCGTATACATTGGAAATCAGGAGGCACGGCAGTTCCCGCCAAGGAAACATTTCGGAGTATTTTTGTGCGTCTATCTGGGGGCACTAGACCATTTTGAAACGCTGAAATTATCGTTGTCTAATAAGCTATGTGTACGCGTAGGAACCCTAGATTTTAATGTTATGAAGCACAATTATGCAAATTTGACACACACTGACTCAATGATCATCGAAATAGAACTAATCGTAAATTCAAATATTTCAAAACAAAACTGTTTTGCTTCAACCCTGGTCTATACTAACTTACCATGTGCTTGGTTTTTCACAATATCTGAAACTCTTTTTCAGTAAATATGCATATCCATCATATTCATGGATAAGGCTTCCACCAATACTTTCCAATACACTGAAAACGTGCCACGTTTTAACCTAGTGACCCATTTAATGAAATTAAGGAATTACAGAATGACTGCGTTAAAAGAACTTTAAAGTCAGGGCAATTTAATACAAAGACCAAAAATGCCGAAAGTTTTAAAATAAATTCAGCGGAAATCTAGCAGAGGGATGACCTACGGATGAGTAAATATGCTCCAGAAATACTATTATCTATTCAACGATAAAATAATAATTCCAGCAATAAATTCCACATGGATTCCACAGGTATTTTATCACTCGTTCATTAACACACTATCTGACTAACTAACGAACTATATATGACGACACGGTGGCGGGTTTGTCAGTGACCCTGTCTGACGAGCCGTGGGTCCCGGGTTCGATCACCGGCTGGGGCAGACATTTAATTCTATAAATGTTAGTACTCGGGTCTTGGGCGTTAAATTGTGTTGTTTTCTGTGTGTGCGCCACCCGCAACACAGGGAATCCTAGTGCGGGGGTGTGAGTGTGTAACCGTTTATTATTAATATTATCACAAATAACACACGAGTCGACAAATAATAATAATATTTTTACCAGCAACATATATTTAATAGACGTAATTATTTTTATTGCTATAATAATTTTCACTTTCATAATCCGCGAAAAGCCAATCGGCGCTAATGAATGGTTTGCGTTCGGCTGCGTTCGCATTAGTTCTGTTAATATCGCTCAGCTTTCGAGCTTTCTGTCTGATATCGCTTACGATTCTCAGTTTGCTTTCGTGATATCGACCGCCGCCCACGAAATCTCTGATATCATAATAGTAACCCTTCAAGTGAGCAAGCATCGTGTCTAGGTCTGTCTCCTGGAGCTCCCTGGGGAAGTCTTCGAAGGCCGAGGGCGGCTTGAGAGCCCTCGTCTCCGTGAGCCAGGCAAAGGTTATAAAGGCCCTTGTCGCCTTGAACAGTTCTTGGAAATACCGTTTTTCTATTTTTTTAAACACATTAATGTTATGTGTAATCCATCTGCAAAAAAACATTGTTCAAGTATCTGTTAATTGTTTTGGAATATCATTATCGTAATGATAAAAAAATACCTACTATTACAGTAGGTACTGAATACTTATTTGTATGCAAAACGGCCATTCCACGTATGTTTTTTTTGTTACATTTTTTTATTTCTGTTAATGAAGTAGGTATTTATTTGAAATTAGAATTCTGAGCCAAGCATAAATAAATCCCATTTCAAATGGCGTACGTAAGTTACTTCATAGGTAAAGAACTATTATTAATTATAATGACGTGATTGCTCCCACAAACATTATCGTTGTGGAATCGATATATAAAAACACGCTTAAAAACAAGCTTCAACTCACGGCTTATAGAATTCGATACTGGTGTAGACGATTGGGAGATCATGGCGGTACCCGCAGCCGAACCCCCAGGACTGGAGGCCCGCTAGGAAGCCCTGGACCACGAGCGGCGCCCCCGGGACGGCCAGGCAGGGCGTCACCGGGTCCTCCTCCCGAGCGACCCCCACACACAACATGCCCTCGCTCAAAGGCACGCCTTGCTGAAAAACCAGTTATTAAAACACAAACCATTCCCATTAGTTAAAGTCCCCGGTGTACTTATTTAAACCCTACTTACTTTTAATAAAGTAGGTACGTGACTTTGCCTGCAGCTTCACCCGCGTAAATAATAATAATAATAATATATCTTTATTTGCTGGTAAACAGCCATAAAATATACAAATACATAACAGAATTCCTTACAAAAAAGAATAGACAAAAACAAAATTCTAGAATAAAATTCAAATTAGTAAAGTAGTGAACATAATTAAATTTTAAAATGGTGTAGGTATAGACAATCAATTGTAAAATTCCCAACTCATCCCACAGGAACGTGAATTTATCCGGGATAAAAGTCACTCACGTCTGTGTCACCTGGCTCATAAACCAACCACCTCTATGCAAAATATCACGTCGTTCCGTTGTTGCGATGAACAAAAAGTAAATGCCGTCTCCGCTTGCGATAACTTTTTAAAATTTCATATTTAGAGCTTGTTTTTCTTTTCAGCTAAGTGCCTTCGCAGTCGGGTATTTCGGTTTCGTTTATGTCATGTTGATGAAATATTCAGGGATTGTAGAAAGTAATAACTTAACGCATAGGCTATGTTATTATTTGACTCAGTGGCGCGTAGGTTAGTGACCCTGACTGACCAACTATGGGTCCCGGGTTCGATCCCCGGTCGGAACAAACATTTATTTGGCAGGTAAATGTTTGCATTCGGGTCTTGGGTGTGCAAAATTGTGTTGTTTTCTCTAGGTATGTGTCCGCCAACCGCAACGCAGGGAATCCGGGGGTGTGAATATGTAAGCGTTTATTTATTTATGTATTTATTTATCTCAATATCAAAAACGGTTTTTGAGTTATAATCCTTATCGTCCGTATCGCCAGAACTGAACGGATTTTGATGAAATCTTCAGGGAATGTAGAGGGAACACTAAATTACCGAATATACTTTGTTTTA